>PVLD010011933.1:0-62725 GCA_004027595.1 Dinomys branickii | reverse complement strand
TGTGCACCCATGTTTATAGCAGCACAATTTGTAATAGCTAAAATGTGGAAGCAACCCAAGTGTCCATCCACAGAAGACTGGATTAAAAAATTGTGGCATTTTTATATAATGGAATATTATTCAGCTATAAAGAAAGACAGTTTTGGGAACTTTGTAGGCAAGTGGTCAAAACTGGAGTCCATACTCATAAGTGAAATAATTCAGCGATACATGTACAGGCAACGCATTGTATCACTGGTGTAAGAACCCGAGCGTGGGAATATAAACTAAGAGACATGAAGGAAATCTGTTCAAAAACAAAGAACAGATGGGACGAGGGAAAGGAGAAAAGAAAGAGACAGAAATGTATGTATGTATATATGAATATACATATATGCAGGAGGGCTAACATGGTTCTACTCTATTATATCACTTAATGCTAAGGAATAATTGATGACGGGTTATTTGATCAATATTGTATGTCTGTATGTATTATCCTGAACACACACTTCGAAGATATCAATATGCAAAGCAGCAATTATTGGTGGGTTTTTTTTTTTTTTTGCCTGTTTTGTTTTCTGTCTTTGGATGTTTGGTTTTTGTGTTTTTATGTTGTTGAGAGGATTAATGGTCTGACCAATTTTGCATGTCTGTATATGGGTTCATATTTCGAAGATATCAATGGATAAAGCAATAACCACTGTTGAGACCATGTCACCTTGCCTATAGATCAGTTGTGATTGTACTATTTTTTATGCTAATTGGTGTCTGTTTGTTAATATGTTTTTGTACTTTTATTTAAAAAAAGAATCTATCATTCTGTATGTGAATCTTATCCAAACCTGTCATAAATGAAACTTTCCAAATAATGTTTATCAGCATACTAAAATATTGTGGTCCATCCATGTTGACACCTAAAATTAGCACTCGCAACCAACAAAAAAATAGTGGAAAAACAAATAAAATCCAGTGCAAAGTCTGATGTCTCTTCTGCATAAAATCATCATGAAAGCTTGAAAAGCACCACGCCTTCTGCTTGAGATTCAGCTAGGTGCTCCTACTGTGTATTGCCTGTTGTTCCAGACTGTATTCTACACAAGGAACTGGAACCATATCTCTTATTACCCCTTCTGCAACATGACCTTGTTTTTCTCCAACCAAATAGAGGATTCTATTTTTCTTCCCTTTGGATCTGGCTTTCCTTAGCTGTTCAGTTGCAGTGAGTGTGGCACTGTACAACTCCTAAAACTTGCTCAGGATAAGCCATGAATGCAGAGCAAAGTTAAGGAGAGATGACAGGAAACAGGGAGGTAGACTTTGAGGAAATGTGAAGGAAGTCTGAGGGTGAGGAAGGCAGAAGGGGAGGAGGGAAAGGGAAGCAAATGACTAAGATGTGATGGGTACATGTACAAGTTCCCCAAGATAATGAAAGTTATTGGTAGGCACAAAAATACATTAATCAGTTAAAAAGTAAATATATGATATTTTACTGTGACCAAAAAGAACAGGCAAGACTTCCACCTTGGTGACTTGAACCGTAATTCTCAGGCTACCTCTGCTCACATTGGCAGCAGTGAAAAGACACATTCACGTGGAAAGACAAAGTAGAGGCTCAGGTGCACAAGCTGCAGCTGCGTTCCTGCTTTGTGTTACTGAGGCTGATTCCTGACATCTGAGGTCAGACGCCTCCGGTGCTCTCAGCCCTCAGCCATTCCAGTTACTGCCCGCTATTTGAATCTTCCCAGCTAAAGCTGTGGATCACATTCAGCAGAAAGAAATCAACCCAAATATGTTCTGTTCAAATTTCTGACAACAGAACATGTGAGCAAAATGAAATGATTGCTGCTTTACATTACTGAGTGTGGAATGATTTGTCACATCACAAAGAAATCAAACTAATAGCTGTGTAAGCAATATACTAGGTGCCATAAAGAATAAAAACAAAAAGTTACTGATCTCACCTCTCGGAGTTAAAAATATAAAGACAATAATAATGACATAAAGAAAAAATTTCAAGATAAATTAATCAAATATCTCTTTTTATTAAAAAAGATCAGCTTTTAAACCCTTCACTTATACTTATTACTTATTGATATATACAACATTAATATATCAGCAAGATTTAAGGTGTTATTTAACATATAAACACAGTTGGCACAAAAACAAAAGCACAGTTTGTTTAATTTTGCAAATCTGATTGTTGCCTGTGTACTCTGTCTCTCTGCATGTCCTCTTTTTATACTTTTCTGCATTGCATAAAAGTAACCCCAAAACTATCAGAGGCAATGACAATGCAAGGCCACAACTGCCAGAGGAATAGGTAAGAGGGAATCAAAGAGATTTCTGTTTCTTCCCAATGCCAGGGGACATGGGGAAGCAGAAGGCATCAAGCAGAATATTTCAATAATTCATTTTTCTATTTCATGTCCTTCATCTTTTAATAGAACGAAATTTTTTGAAAATCTCTTCCGAGAGCATTTCAGATTATAAATCTTGTTTCACTAGGTTGTAAACTCCTAAATGACAAGAAGTATGTCTTTTTTCTCTCCATGTTTTGCACAGTGTCTTGTATCCTGACCTCTCAAATATTAAATCAGTCAAGTCTTGGAACAAAGAGTATTCATTTTTTTTTCATGACATACATGGTCCTTTCGCTTCCCAGTTCAGATAAGGAAAGGCCTTAGTCATATCACAGATGCCAACCTTTCATTGTCCTGGTGAATGCCCTGCTAGCAAGCCCAAATCAAACCCTTGTTGCAGAAACGTTAGGTTGCGAGGGTGACCGGAGCAGCTGTCCTCTCTGCCTCCCAGAGAGCGGAGGGTTCCTCCGGAAACCATGTTTCTCGGTGCTCATCCAACGCTGTGGTAAGTGACGAGGAAATGTTCTAATAGCCTATTCTTTAAGAGCTGTTTTGTGTTCTTCATCTACACTTTCAAAGTCTAAAGGGCAGTACTTTGGGACAACCACGACTTTAAAATTTGAAGGGCATATAAATTGCAAATGCAGGATCCAAGCTCATTGAAATACTTGAAGCATATTTTCCCTCATACTCATCAGAAGGAAAACTCTGGCACTAAGAGACGTCCAGAAACTCACCTGCCCTTTCCCTAAGATCATAGATCACAGTGCTCCAGAGACTTACGAAGGCATCCGGAAACATTTCTTCTAAATATTGCAGAAAAATAAATGTGTCATCACTTCTGCTTATCATTTTAAGAAACACAGAAGAAATAGGAATGCACATGTGTATATAACACACATAAAATAGCAAAAAAAAATAAGGTATGCTACTTAGCTGGAATAACATACCTGCTTTATACAGAAGACAAGTTTAGACCAATGAATGACATGTATACATAAAAGAAAATCACATTTTATGTCTTTGAACTAAGACAAGTGTCTTAGTTTCAGATATGCAATCGCATCTGAAAACAGAATGTAGGAATAATATTTAATATTTAATTGATAGTTTGTTCAAGATAAAAATATTCAAATTACAGTGTCCAGATAATTTATGGGGGTCCATTAAAAAACTAAACAGAGCCCTTTGTTTCAAATTCAGGAAAAGGCTTTTGCATTTTACCACAATTTCTCTCTCAACTGGGGGTTTTATTTGTTCATTTATTTTTATTTTATTCACCTTATATTAATAAATTAGTACAAAGTGTGTTTACATGTAAAATATAAAAATTTCATTTGATTAACGTCATCTACTTTCAAGCATGGGAATATTACTGACGTAAATGCAGGCTTTTACACTCACCATGCACCTGATGCTGTGGCCTCTCCCCACCCCCACCCAGCCCCAACCCAGCTCATGGCAGAAGCTGGTGAACAACCTACCCTCATTTGCCTCTTGGCAAATATTCTTTCACATACAATATATAACACACACATTTGAAGATATAATAAGAACTTATAAAGACTAATTTTAGGACAACAAACCCTAGCACAGGGAAAACTGCTTTGGTCATATGCTAGGACTATTAAAAGGCAACATTTAAAATTATTCCCTTTAAATTTATGACATTTAATGTAGTGTAAAAGTATCCCTTTTCAGTTGTAAGGTCATGTTTTCTCTTGCTTATGATTTATGCCTTTGGTGGGTTTTCTAGACTAAAGAATTTTTTGTAGGTTTCACTTGAGTATCTGGAGATATTTTCCTTTCTGGAATAAACCACCCAAGGTTTTGCTCATTCTGAGCAAATGTTCTTACCACTGAGCCACACCTCCAGTTCTGAGAACAAACTTTTTTTAGAAAGGTATCTGATGGCTTCCTAATCGTTCAACTTAGCTATAATGAACCAGCTTCCCTTTTTCATAAGTTTTTCATTATAGGTGGCCTGGAAGAAACTACTATTAGATTTGCAGAGTAGACGTGGAACCAGTAACCTTTTGGAATTTGCATACTTTGCTGCTTCTCTTGGCTCATGTTCATGGTATGAAACAGTGGCCAAAGCTCCAGCATAAGCCATAAGAGAAACGCTATGTAGAAGCTCCTTAATCAGCCCCCACACCTGAGTAAGAGTAAACCCTTACAATGAGTCACATATTTGTATACAGTTTGCAATTACATACTTTGTTTGTCTGATTGAATCATAATATTCAGGGTTATTGACAAAACAGAAAATATTCTGTGATTTGGAAGTAGAATAAATATGATCTTCCAGGAATTGCATGATTAGTTTATAAGTGCTAAAATGATATATCCATATTATGGCTTGTATCAAGACGTGCCCTCAAAGCCTCATATAGTCATAGGTATGGCTTTTTGGAGGCAGCTGAATCTAGAGTATGATACTGTGATTAAAGATGTGATGGTGGAATTGATTTATGGTGCCAGACTAGGAATATGGATGCCCCACCCTGGACGTGAGTTCTACCTACTCTAACCTGGATAGCTTAGAAGACAAAAAGAGGACTGCTGCTATTGCTTGTCTCTTGCTGCTTGCTACTTTGCTGCTTTGCTGCCTTCTGTCTGCCATGAATTGTTTATCCTCTGTGACACCCATATGCCATGACACTTTGCCGTGGAGCTAGCTGATTATGTATTGAAATCTTTACAGACTGTGAGATAAATCAAGTTTTCCTCCTTTAATTTTGGATGCCGGCTATTTTATCTCGGCAGTGAATGCAAAGTAACTAAAACAATCCAGTTTCTTACTGTGCAAGTCCAGCGATGGCAAACCTATGGCACATGTGCCACAATGAGCTGTTTGTATCATTCAAAGTTCTGAAAGGCTCGTCATCACTGCCCCAGTTATTTTCTTCTTGCTAAGGCACAGTACTTGACACCCACAACTAAAGGGAGAAGTTTATTTTGACTCATGTTTTCAGTTCATGGATGGTCAGTTCTAGAATAGAAATGTCATGGTAGTGAGGCATAGCAGAGCAAAGCTGCTTACATCTTGGCAGCCAGGTAGCAGAGAGAGAACTCCAGGCCATGCCCCCAATGACACACATCTGCCCCCAACAGCACCCCCAACAAGTCAGCTACAGGACCCCCAAACTCAACCACCTTCCCAAAGTCCTGCTTCTAAGAATGTGAAAGTTTCAGAGGCATTCTTGATTTAGACTATAAAATTCTACCCCTGAGCCTCAAAATTCTCACATGTATCTCTGCAAAATGCATTTAGTCAATCTCTAGGGAATATAAACTTTTCACAGTTCCAACATTGCTGAAAAGTCCAAGTACAAGGTGTCCTCTGAGACTCAAGGCAAATTCTTAGCTGTGAGGCTCTGTAAAAATCAGAAAGAAAGTACAAACTTCCAACATACAGTGACACAGGGTAAACATTCACATTTCAAAAGAAAGGAACAAGAAGAGAGCAACCAGTGGAAAAAAGGAAGACCAAGACCCAGCAGGGAAAATATACCCTGTAGCTCTGTGTCCAGTAAACAGGAGAAAGCTGTGAACTTCAGATGACCCAAGTGGCCCAGTCCCCTCAGCATTGCAGATAACTGCCCTCCTGGCTTCTCTCTTGGGCTAGCTGTGCTCACAGCCTTTGAATGCCCTCAGACGTTCCATGTTCCTGGTTTCCCTAACTTCATGGGATCTTCACTGTACTTTTGGCTTTATTCTTAAAATTTAACAAACTGACCTCTCAGGAGCACCCTGCGAAGTCTCACACTTTCCTCTGAAATATGGGTAGAAGGTTCCATGACACCATGAATCTTGCATTTTGCGCCCCTGTAAAACTAGATCAATATAGATGATGCAGAGATCTCCTGATAGCTTGAATAGTAGCCAGGGCCTTTTATCATGGCTGCTTAGACTTCTGAGTATCCTGATTGCTGAGCATTGTGAAATGAACTCCAAGAAACTAACTTCCTCTAGCAGCTCTAGGGCTCTCTTTTCAAAGAAATATCTTTCACTTTATACCTCTTAACCTGGGAAAGGTGGGATCTTTCTTATTTCTCAAATGCCCTCAAGGCATCTTTTCTATTATGTAGATGTAAAGTTCCTGACTATTTGTTAATGCTACTCATCTGGTCAGGGTACTCAAGATGGTTCGACTCAGGCTCTCTACCTAGGCCTTCCACTCGCTGATGAGTCAGCATAGTTACAGGCATGCGTGCAGTAAACATGTAAATAAGTAGTCTGTGTTCTGTAACTCATCTGCCCTGGCTGGAAGCTTGCTGGCCTTGCATGATATTGCATTCAAGGGAATGGGACTTTCCATCATTACTCCCTATGCCACTGACAACATAACATGCATTGCCTATTAGATGCCCCAAACAAAAAGAAAGAAGGGGAGACCAGAAATCCCATGAAGGTCACATATACACAGATATGGGTAGACATACTGGGGGTGGAAGTTGATCAATACAAGGTGGATAAAAGCTAAACACTTATGCCTTCTAGATTTATGAAGACAGTTGCAGGAGGATCAAAGATTCACCAGCCAAAAATGTGTTCTAAAATTTAGAAGATTATCTTGTTTCCAGATGCTTTTCTCACCTTTGAATATTAGTATCGAGTTACACATCTGGTGGAGATTGCTGGGGACCAGGGCCTTTATGTGGAACTAACAATGCTCTAGGCCTTGACAAATGTTTGAGAGGTTCTAGCTCTAGTAGACATCAGGGTCAAATGCACCATATTATTCAGGAACCTGGGTAAGTCTAGGTCATTCCTTCTTACATATGTAGCTATGGCAGTTGTACCACTAATGTAATAGCAACCTCTTGTGTATTTAGGATTAGGATGCCTGCTCCCTAAATAATTTAAGGTGTGTATGTCTCCAATACTTGAGTTCATCTTAAGAATTCATATATTTCATGGATTCTGGTTCCAAACTACTATGAGGGAATTACACCTGTGAGTACACGATATGAAAGTGGTAGTAAAAGGACTTACAAAGCATTCTCCTTTGACATTGTTGATACCCTGCAGAATCACAGCTACAAAGCAGTACCTCCTATCAGGCAGACATGATTGAGTCAGGGGAAAGATCCAAGAGCTAGGTAAGGTAGAGCTTGTCCAATTGGTGCACAGTCCCTAGAATTTTCCTGTGTATCCAGTTAAAAGTATGTCTATTGGAGGATAACAGTGGACTGCCGGGAGCTAAATAAGATCATTTCCCTAATGCACACCACTTTATCCTTTGTGGCATACCTAATAGATCACCTTAGTGAGCAGCTGGGTACTTAATACTTTGCAAGAGATTTGGCTATTCTTTTTTCTATAGACATAGCCAGAACCAACTTGCTTTTATGTGAGATGACTGTCAATGGACTTTTATGATGCTCCCACAAGTGAAATTTACACAGTTCCACCTTTATCATAGTTTGATGGTGATGGGTTCAGCTTAGCAGCCAGCAAAAGCCACCATCTGTACAAATGTATGACTCTATTGATGGGATTTTGCTAACCTCTGACTCTGGGCTACCTGAGGCAGCTGTACCAAAGCCCCTAGCATGCCTCCAAACATGTGGTAAGACAGTCAGTGAGGGCCAGCTGCAAGGCTCTGGACTGTCAGTCAGTTTACTGGGGAAAGACAACAGTTATCCTTGATATTGTTAAAGGTGACTCACACCCATCCTATCCCTATCACAGGAAAAACGCTGCAGTCCTTTCGGGGTTGTTGGTTATTAGAGAGCTTTTGGGCATCTGGCGCAGGTGATGCCATTCCCCATACATGAGCTAACAGTAAAAATAACCCTTGGGACTTGTCTCTGGAGGCAGAGGTGACCTTTAAGACTGTGAGATGCACTCATGCCCTGCATGTTGTGACCCAGCTTGACTGTGAGAACTGGACATCCATGTGACCAGGGACCTTTCTAGGTGGGTATTATTGCAGAAATCAGAATGTTTGTGGCAAAAACTCGTGTGTTCCAACCACATGAATAGATAGATTAACAGTAAAAGGTCTTTTCTACATCTGCACAAAATTTAAACTTTGTGGCATAAATTAACCTTTTTGAATATTTCATTTTCTTCATAAATATAGATTGTGCATCATTTTGTGCTTTCTCAGAAAAAGAACATATAAGTTTCTGTTGTGAAACATTTTCTAATAAATGTTAATTATCTGATATGTGTTAATAGACAAATCATCGATTTAACTTTATTACATTAAAGTAAATCACCTTCACTTATTTCATGCCTCCGACTCCACTACTTCACTTCCGTGATCTCTGTGTGGATATTCAGGAAGTTACCACCTTGCCTCTGAAAGCATTCCATGGATGACTGATGGGTATTTAGCAAGTAGATGATCCATTTGCATTTTTTTTGTTTTTATTTCCTGTACTTCCAGAAAGTTACAGGCTCACTTTCAAATTCCTAATTTGTTGGCAAATGAGATATTATTTTGTGGTTCACAGTGTGTTTGGTCCCTATGCTTTATTTATGTGGATGCCAAAGTCTTCATCTCTAGAAGAGATCCTAGAAAATTAGGTAACACATTTATGTTCCTTCTATTGGTAAATATGCATAATTTGAATATGTATAATTTAATAGTAAAATGTTTCAATAATTGCATATAACCAGCACACTTTAGTGTTATAGGACATCTTAGTTCTCTCAACTTTCATCAGGAGCATCTGTCACTGCTTTTTTATTTTTGTATTTAATTTATTTTTTATTTTATTTGAAGAATAAAGGAAGGAACAGACATCCATTTACAAAATAGTGTAAGAACAATACAAACAATACATAGTTACAGACAAAGTGTTAGGAAATTAACAATGCTTGTTGTACTACATATTGATATCTTCAAAGTGGTTTCTCGGGAAAACAAATAGAGACATGAAATAATGATCAAACCAGTAATCACTATAACTGCTCCTTTCAGTAAAGCAATAGAAGACAGTAGTACAGCTGTTAGCTATCCTGTATATATATACATACATAATTTCCCCTTCTTTCCCTTTTCCTTTCCCACACCCCAGCTGCCCCTTACTTTTGAACATTTTCCTTTCATTTCATGATGTCTATCATACCTCCTAGTTGTCCCTGCTTTTTTATAACAAATTTTGTTTATTAGTTTGTTAATTTTTGTGTATTTAGAGTGGTCCAAAATGGAGCTGATGTAATTCTAAGAAAATCATATGAGATACACAATAATTAAAATTAGAAAAAATGACCAAAATAAATACAAATAATTGTAGAAATTCATGACAACAACATGGAAAATCATAAATATCCAAACAATAAACATTAAACAGAAACTGTCGGTGTAAAGAAGTTAAAACACTTCAAACATGTAGTGTGCTTGGGCAGATTTGCCAGAATAAAACCCACTAATGTATAACTAATACACACTAATAAAATGCTCATATCCTCACATTTAAATTAAAATTTTAACTCTAAGATTCCTTTAAGTCAAAGTGAGAAAGAGAAAACAAAAGATGATACAAAAATTCTTATTTTACATATACATATATAGAGAAAGAGATAGGCATCATTTATGTACATTAATATAAATACATAGACAGTTCCTAAATGAAAACATTTCTCAAACCATTGCTGTATAATTTTCTGAGCTATTTATGTATAAGACTGACATACTCAATGTATTTTTCAAAAGTAAAACAAAATCAGAGGATTTTTCCTAGTAGCTTTCCCAAGAAATTTGAGAGGAAACCTCTAAATGCAAGGGTTCAGGACACAAGAGGCAGCTCTAAGTTCCAACCACTACATCAATGAATTTATTGGCAAATGAAGTGCTATTTATCAAACAATGTGTTGCTTTTTTTATTAATGTAACTCATGAAAAAAACATCTTTCATTATCTGTAAATCTAAGGTCAAGGAGATTGATTGTGTATGCTTAAAACTCTACCACTTTCTTTGCGAATGTGCCCTAAGTTCAGACCTCAACCTGCCACTTGCTTCATTCAGTCCCATCAGGGCAGCAGCGTGATGGGCTCTCTGTCAACTGTCCAATCTATACACAAACTGCAGTTTCTTATTAGGAAAAGCTCTCAGGGAAAGCAGTACTGTAATGTATCCAAAATGTTTATAACCTGAGATCCTTTGAGTTCAACTCTCTTTTTAAAAAGTAAAGGTTAGAAGTTTCATGGAAGAAAGATAACCTTCTTAACAAATGGTGCTGGAAAAACTGGCTTCTCATGTGCCAAAGTCTAAAACTAGACTTTTGTCTATTACCATGCAATAAACTAAAATAGAAATGGATCAAAGATCTAAATATTAGAACAGAAACACCCAACCTGCTGGAGGAGAGAATAGGTAAAACTCTTGAAGACATAAGTATAGGCCAAGGCATCATGAACAAAACCCTGATAGCACAGGATATACTACAAAGAATCAATAACTCAGATCTCATTAAAAAGCTTTTGCACAGCAAAAGGAATCACAAACAGGTGAAAAGACAACCCACAGAATGGAAACAAATGTCAGCCATTTGTTCTTCAGACAAAAGACTAATATCTAAAAAATGTAAAGAATTGAAAAAAGAATCAGATTTCTCCCCAAATTTAAAGGCCCACTGCATAAATGGACAACTGAAATGAATATGCTTTTCAGATGCAGTACAAATGGTTAACAAATATATGAAAAAATATTCTACATCACTGGTCATTCAAGAGATGAAAATTAACACTAAGATCTCATTTCACTACAGAAAGAATGGCTAACATCAAGAAATCAACCAATAACAAATGCTGGTGAGACTACAGGGAAAAGGAACCCTTCTTCACTTTTGGTGGGTGTGTAGACTGGTGCAGCCACTGTGGAAATCATTTTGAAGATTCCTCAAAAAACTAGGATCAGAGGTTCCATTTGATCCAGCTATTCCCTTTCTTGCTATCTTCCCAAGATAATTAAAAGCATCATACCACAGGGATATATGGACATCCATGTTTATAGCAGCATAGAATTGTAGCTAAATCTTGGGAAAAGCCCAAATATCAATTAACCAAAGAATGGAGAAAGAAGATGTGACTTTTTATGCAATGGAGTACTACTCAGCCATAAGGAACGATAAACTTGAGACATTTATAGCTAAATATATGCTCCTTGAGACCATAATCTTAAGTAAAATAAATCAGACACATATGTGTAAATATCGCATTGTTTCTCTGGTGCAAAAAACTGAAAATATAAACAAGATCCAAAGTATATCATAGATATTATGAAATAGGAAAAGATTGTTTAAAAGGAAATGAGAATGGTGGGGGAGGAAAAATGAGAAAAAAGGATAGAATGGAAGCAAAGCTTTGTGAATAAGGAGGGGAAGAAGGGTTGAAGGGAGGGGAGGGGGATGGGAGGAAAAGAGAGGAGCGAAGACACTACGTAAAGATAAAACTTCCCCATGACGAACATGATCTTTATGTTTATCTAAGCTACACCACTAAACTTAATATAAAAAATTAAAATTTAAGAATTTGCTTATTAGAAAAAAATTATTTCAGAACATTGCAGAATTACAACCATCTTGGAATAGCTTCTTAACACCATAATGAGGTACATTTCAAACACATTTTTTCTGAACATGCAAGTTTAAATATTTTACCTTTCAATAAAGATTTCAACTATAAATACCTCTTTCAAGCACACTCTTTTTCTCGAATATCTTCCCTGTGTTCACTTGTGACAATGTCTCCATGTGGCACAGTCCCACGCCTCTCTTTTCTATACTCTGCATTTCTAGACCACCGAGTTCTAAAATTCAGTATATGAAGCTTGTGCCCATGTGTTGAACACTAAGCAAAACAGCACTTGAAAAATTAGCTTTCACGTCATTAAAGTGATTTCTGCAGAAGGTGTTTGCCTGATCATTTCAATCCTGCTCATCGTTTGTTAACGATAATTTATGTTTCTTGCACAATATCCAGAGCTGTCTCCCTGACATTAGTAAATCAGAAAAAGGGTGAAATCACGAAAAGAATTAATAGTATAACAAAAAATTACTTAGAAGAATACAGACTTATCTTCTGGTACTCTTTATAGCAAAAACAACCATATTTGTTAACTCAGGAAAAGACTTGGATAAAAATAATGTTAGAGAGGCTGGGGATAAAGCTCAGTGGAATAAGCACCTGCCTGGCAAGGGCAAGATCCTGAGTTAGATCCCTGGTACCACCAAGAAAATAAAAATAATGTTATATATTTTTAGTCCATCACTATCCCAATTATCTCTTAGCAATTGTTTATTTCCTAAATGTACTGCTTTTTAAAAATCTATTAATATGTACAGGGAAGAAAATACACAAAAATCTTCTTTTAAATATGCAGTATGTCCATAAGAATGTAGCAAACCATTTGATTTTATAATTTTAATTTTTTGTTACATGTTGTAATAAACTAGGTGTGCTTGTTGAACTTGATTATCTACTTGACTGAATTAAGAGACACCTGGAGAGGCGCTTAAACTGTGAGGGCAATAACCTCCACAGTGTACCCTATGATGAATTCATCGTGAACCCTCTATTAGAGGTGAGGCTGAGGTGGAGGAAATCGGTCCTGAGGGACTGACCTGTGCACTCTGCTTGTCCCTGGCTCCCTCCCTTTGGGTTCTTTCCAAACTGCTGTGGCTCCTCATTACTCTGAGCCACTCAGTTTTCCTCCCCAAGCCCTTCTTCCATGAAGCCTGCACCTTGAGATCAGCCATGGGTGGAAGTGTCTGAAACCATGGACCAAATGAACTACTCTACTTTGTATGTACCTTGTCTTGTGCACTGTGGACAGAAAACTGGCCACTGTAGTAAGACTAATATAATAAGACTACTGCTTTCAGATCACAATTAAGAAAATAAGGCTTGGTAAGGGAGGAACAAAGCTATTATGCAATTGCATGATAATTTTGACAAAATATTATCAGTTTCTTATTTTATTATTTATTTGGTGCCTACTTAGGTATTTAATAATCTACTAAAAACTATTTAAGGCATATACTAACATATATGATTATGTGTAAAAGTTTTAGATAAAGGAAAAGGAACAGTAGAATATATGTTCTGTGTATTGTTTAAGGAGCTAAGACATCTGGTAGCAAGGACAAGAAAACCATACAGAATAAACCACCTAGTAATGCAGAGCCATTAATTATTTCTAGACAATGGATAAAAGGTTTCCAAGGGCCAGTATAGATTGAACCTGTCAGTCCTTTGTCAGAAGCTAATCTACATTCTCTATGGATTCTTGGCAATCGCTGGTATTTCAAGTAGCCAACTACATAAAAGCGAGTTTGAAGATCAATAGCCCAGTCTCTACGCCCCACCCAGTGGCTCCTGCACCTTCCACATTCATAGCAGAGAGCTTTGATTTTCTGTGGTAGAAAGTAAAAACAAGAGATCTTCACTCACACAGACATTTTGCTGACCGTTGAAGTGGAACCACAATGCAAGACAATATTGAAAGGACGTTCTGAGCAGAGGAATGGCAGCAGTATAGCTCAGAATTGGTATGTGTGGGCTTTTGAGGAAGGACTGAGATGAGACCGCTGTAGTACGAACAACAGATCCTTATAGCTGGGATAGGAGGGGAAGTACCAGGCCAGTAGATCAAGGAAAGACTAGTGAGTGACGTGCACATAAGATGAATGAGCACGACTCCCACTAAAACTTTGTTTTCAAAAGCGAAATGTTCAGACAAATCGGAAAGGAACGTGGTGGTTAGAAAACCATGATGATGTCATTACAGAAGTTCAAAGAGAGGTTGCTGTGCTACTGTAATAAGGAAAACAAATCTGTAAAATATGAAGGGTGTCATTAGATGGGAGGTTTTATAAGCGCTATGGACCATTAATGAAGAAAAGTGTGCCTCTCAAATTTTGAGACTGAGTGACTATATGTTGCTAAAACTGACAAAAAGTGGAAAGCTAAGGAAAGACTCAAATTTTACAAAGTGATAGAGAAATTGGAATTTAGTTCCTTGTACAATTAAAGTTAACTTAAAGTATTGAAATGAAAACATTCAAAAGGCAACTGGAAAAGCAAAATGAAATTAGAGATTTCTCAGGCCCCGTGATATATATTTGTAAATCATGCATTAAGGAATCATCATAAACTAATCCACTAGCCTTAATACCACATTAGAGAGAATGGAGAGAGAAGAATGTCTATGGAATATGGACACAGGAATATGGCTGACCTAACTACTTTACAGAAGTTACTAACTAATACATGTAAGAATTCTTTCCATTTCTTTTGTACTCTACTTCTGGAAATCTAATAATGAATATAGTATCTTCCAGAAGTGTACCTGGAAGTCCCTAAGAACTGATAGCTTCATGATGGATAGTTTCATGACTTAAAATGATATCAAATAGTAAAATAAAAAAGACACCAAAATAATCGTCAATTACAATACTATTTTTAAATCATAAAATCTTAGCTGGAGGTTATTAGTATAATCTGTTGCAAACTTTTATTTTACCAGTGGACAAATTTCATCTTGCTACACAGATTACTCCCAGAGATGCCTCCATTCCCCATCAGCCCTCACATTGCCATTGAACCTTGCAGTTCCTCCTGTGCAGAGACACACTACACATTCACTCCTCTGGAAATTTTACTTCCATCTAATTGGTTTGTGGAAATACACCAAGTGCTTTCTGGTCCTATGTTTTAAGAGACTTCAATGCACACATTCATGCTGTCTGGGAACTCAGCTCCTATGGTGCAAGGAAACTGACATAGCCCACGTGGAGCAAAATGCCATCTCTCTATAGCCAACATATCACCTTTCCCCACAAATAAGACACAGCCAGAAAATAAGCTCTACCATGAGTTTTCAGAGTGTTCTTATTATAAACTCTGCCCCTTAAATAAATCCAAGTAAGATAGTCAGATGGACTCATTTGCAACACGTGAAGTATGTATTAAAATATGAAGGTATAGTATTAATATATAATTAAATATAAGTAAATATTTTGGACATTACTACTTAAAGCAAATAATATAAATTAAAATTTACTATTTCTAAATACCAAGGTAGGTTCCTTTGGTCAAGAGGTAAACACCTATGTAAATAAATGAACTCAAGATTTATTGTCAAATGACCGGATTATAGACACAATCAACAAAAAGTCTGCACATTTGATAATGAATAGACTGTTGTGTCTAATATGAAGTCTTCAATTAACACTGCATTTAACGGTAGATGTAAAAAGAATATTTTGGCCCCTATACAAAATGAATATTTTATGACTTTTATCTAGCTGTTCCCCCAAAGCCTCATGTGCCATAAGCGGGCTTTTCATGAGTAGTTGGATCTGGGGTGTGTAATACTGATACAAAGGGTGTATGATAACTAAACTGATTTAGCATAGCCGTCTGTGTGGGTGCCACCATCCAATAGGCTTGTGGCCAGATAGAGTACAAGAAAAGAAAGGCTAGTTGCTGCTGCTTGCTTCAACTGCCTTCTTGCCTTCCCTGGCATGCACTGTTTCTCCTATGCAATGCTCCATTGCCATGCTGGCTATGGACTGAAACACATACAAATTATGAGCTTAAATAAATTCTCATTTAGCTTTGGGTATGGGATATTTTGCCTCAGCAGTGAGAAAGTAATGAGGACAGATTTTGGTAACAGAGAAGTGTGGTTGTCACTGTGATGCTACCTGACCATGTGGTTCAGAAGGATTTGGAGCTGGCTTGTGAGAAGAGGTTGCAAAGGTGGAGATGCTGGATGAAGTGGCATCCCTGGAATTCTGTGAGCTGAGCTTGATGGGAGATACTGGTCAGAGCTCAGAAGACCAGAACATTGACTATAATGGAGCTAGAAAAGAGTAAGTTCAAGAGGTTTCAACTGGGAAGAAGGACTACAATTGCAGTTGGACTGCAGACCAGTGTGTTATTCTCCGGCTGAAAATTTGTCTTCATTTTGTTTACATCCAGAGGCTTTGTCTGAGACTCAGGTTAAGGGCAGTAAACGAATATTAGAGAAGATATTTGTCTGAGACTCTAGTTAAGGGCAGTAAACTGATATTACAGAAGGTATTTCCAGGCAGTCTGATGTTCAGGTGGTAGCATGGCTACTTTTGGGAGATTTTAGCCAGATTTACCTTTAGAATCAAGAGCAAATGGCCCAGTACAGTGATTTAAAAGGAACTGAGATTGGAAGAAAAGGAGCGCTGGTAAAGTTAAGGTCTACAAAAATAGAGCACAATTGAACCAGATTGCAGAAAATGAAAATAAGAAGGATGACCCTGGTCTGGGACTATAGCTCAGGGACACGGTGCCTGCCTAGAAAGCCCAAGGTCTTCAGTTCCATTTCTGGTACCAAAAAAAGAAAAGAAAAGATGGCCTGAAAATATCACAAGAACCCGTAGGACTCCACACTTTGCAGCCAACTATGAGTTAAAATAAACTATTCCCCCATTAATTTAGGTTGTCGAGCATTTTGTCCCAGCAACAAGAAAATACCCATTTCAAAAAGATTTCCAAAAGAAGGAGCTATTCTGTTGAATATTGGAAAGGAATTCTGGAGGACTCTTGGGGCAACAATTTTATAGCTTTCTTCAAAGAAAAGAAGTTGCGTCTCCAAGGGGTCTGCAAATGGTGAGCAGAGTACAATAACCTCAGTTAATAGGTGGACAAGGGAAATGCTAAGAAGTGCAAGAGTAGATCAGGTCAAAACCATTATTTCCAGAGTTGGAGGCCTTCATCTGTAAACAGACTGCTGACAGAAGAGCAATCACTTTGCTTGTAAGCAGGGCTGATATTCAAGAATTTTCCCTCGAATGATGACACAATTAGAAATATACTCAGAAGAGTCAGAGCACTACAGCACTGGCTGGATGTCTTTCTTAAAATTTATGATCTGTTTCTAAGAAGACTGACAACACTGTTCAAGCTGGAAGATACTGAAGTTATTAAACGTGCACTTGAATTCAAGTCCTTGGCATTGACTCTTTCTAGATACTAACTCTACAGCACGACTGCTGTGGATGGAACTGCAGCGTTTATGGGCCAAGGACCTTACATGACAGCTGACCAGGGAGCATCTCGTCAATGTACACTGCCTCCCCTGATCATGAAAGTGTATGTGTCTCCTGTAGTTTGGCAATCCATCTGACGGAAATAAAACTCACTTCTGATCAATACTAAGGGTAAAAACAAAAAGATAAAATGTGTTCCAAGCATGTATGTCCTTAAAACCAAAAAAAAAAGAAAAAAGCCGGGTTCATACAAGCAGCTCTAAGGAAGTGGGTTCATTTAATGCTGCCACTTCTTTTGCAAGGTAGCCAAAAAGTCTGCTAATCTATAATTCAGTCAGCACTCACTGCACTAAAGACATGAAGAACTTCTTTGCACAGAAAAGACCAACCAAATTAATGATTCCCATGGGAATGACTACCTATCTCCAGATTCTTGATATTGAAGTAAACAAGCCATTCAAGAATGATTCTTGCATAGAAATAGACGACTATTCCTCGAACAGAATGTAGAGAAATCAGTGTGAAACTTTATGCAGCCTTGTACGCAATGACTTGGGTGAAGAATTTAAGGGATAAAAATCACTGAAAACTATGTTTCTAACACATTCTCAGTAGGCTACATAAACAAAAGGTGACCATGTAACGTGAGCTCTGTTGTTGGACATGAGGGATTGGGATCAATGCTTCTACAACAAGTGGAGTTGCAAAAAATTCAGGCCAGAATTCTGGGTTTGGAGGGTTATGTTGATGTACCCGAAGATGATGACATGATTGTATTTGAATACATGTAGAATTTTGTATTGGAATAAATGAGGGTTTTTGAACATGAATAAATATAGATTGCTTTATATGAAAAATATAGATTATTGTACAGGAAAAATAATATATCTCTTAAAAATAAACCCTATTGCATCTTTTAGAGCAAAAATTAATATGAGGCCTTGTCTTATTTTTGAGCAAATAAGGAATACACACAATCATTTTCCATATTTCTGTATCAGATGAGGCCACATTTGACTACAGGTGTCCAAGTGAACCTAGGCAGGACAAGCAGAAGAATCACCATGCTGAGAAATGATCATTTACCACTCTGGGAGAAATACTAAGTTTTGGGATAATTTTTATCCATCATTAGATAACTCATAGAAACACAGAGACATTGAGATATTTTATTATTATTACAGTCATTTCTAAATACCTTCTGTTTTTTTAACTAAGTCACACTTACTTAGTATGAAGAAAACTGTAATGAATATAGTATTTCCCATGTATTAAGCTATGAGTTTATGTATTTGACACTTCTAAGAAAAATATACCAGCATACTGAGTATAAAATTTCTAATGCTGTGTGTGTTTATAAAACTCAGAAGTTCTGAATATGTGTATGGGTGTTAGTTTACATTTAGTTAAATTCCCAACTCACAAGTTTAATTGATATTTTCTTTTATTGTTGATATATTTTCTTTCAATGGTGTTTTCTTTTGAATACAGTATTTAGTGTATCCCAATCTTTGCAGGATTTATGGAAGATTTTAAAGTTGAAGATGAAAGAGTCTGTGGTTCCTGGTACCCGTCATCATCTTTGGCTGTATATTTTTTACTTTCTTTCACTCTTTTCCCTTCTCCTCTTTGCCACTTTGAAGAACATAAAAGAACAAATAAGACACAAAAGAACAGTTTGGGGATGAGTTCAGCATTCAAGTGCAAAAGACAGTCATACTCCTCAGTCCCAGAGGACAGGATAGTGTTTATTACAGAGCGCATCAGGCCCTTTATTCTTTCTACACTCCATGTAACGAAGTCTTCTCTTGCTTGCTGCCTCCTGAAAACTTCTTCCAAAAAGGGATTCTTCTATGGCAAGTGAGCCAAGCTGTCTGAAATTGCGCATTGATTTTAATGATTCTACTGAACAGTAGAGGGTCAGCCCTGGTTTAATGAATCACAATATTGTGACAGCTTTCCTGGCTTACAAATTCCACAATACACACAATCGTGAGGATAAGCAACGTTTTTGTGAATGACTATATCTTTGGTCATAACATCAATGTCTCTTCTTAAGAGACAGTGCGAAATGGGGAGATGTGGTGGCTCCTTGTTCCTTAAACATATCAGAACATTTTGTATAATTAAAATTTTCTTTGCCTAATAGGGCACAGTGCATAGAGAGATAAAAGGCAGACCCTGTTATTTAAACTCCAGAGGAAAGAATTGCCACATGTGACTATCGGGTTTATACTGGGAAAGAGAGTATTAAAAACATGAGGATTCAGGGGGCAGCTTATGCATGGCAAGTGAGTGGAGGTTAGGGCTTGCTTTCATGGGGCTCCCTATAGATAGGCTAATTTGAATAACTCACCTGCTCCAGGACCCAGGGGCAGTAGCTAACTGTGTTCTACCTAGGAATTAGTCAAATAGGATTTTGCACAGTGGCCCCTGAGTGTGAGAGCCTATAAGGGGAAGGGCTGGGGCCAGGAATCAATCAGACACTCCGTAGGGAGAACTAATCACCCTCCAGTCAGATTCTCACAACAGGGTCAAGATGGAATTTTTAGAATTACATTATTCAGTCAATTTTTTTATCCCTGTCTTGATTGATGTAATTCAACTTCTATACAGCAAATGCTGTGTTTTTTCTAATTTTCATTTCACCTATTCTTCTGGCTTACAATGCATTCAGAGTTCCTTAAACTTTGGAATATTAGGTAGGAATTTCTTGTCTTGCTGACTTATGAACTGCCTCATGAATTTCATATATTTTGGCCTCTGTCCTTTTTTTTTTTTTCTTTGTCCTGACTATTGGAAAATATCTGGCTTCTGTATGGTATGGGAAAAGGCAACGGCTTCAGACCTCTGATGGTGCCACCTCTCAGGCTCAACTACACACTTCCCTCCTGCAAACTCCACTGAGCCTGGATTACTGAGGCTCCTGCACTGTAGAAGCTCCTGGAAGGACTTTTCATACTTGGCTTTATGTCATTATTACCTGCATCACTTTTTTAAATGATGAACTAGGGGCTGGGGATATAGCTCAGTGGAATAAGCGCCTGCCTAGCAAGCGCAGGGTCCTGAGTACGATCCCCAGTACCACAAAAAAAAAAAAAAAAAAAAAAATGAACTGACTTGCTTTGATATAATAAAAAAAACTACGCAATGAGACCCAAGATTTTACTCTCCTTGTAGGATGGGTATCATTGAGCTTAGGTTGGCCTGGACGGTACGGGGCACTTATCTCTTGGCTACAATATGTGCCCTTCTCTAGTGCTCATAGAAACAAGATCAGGTTTCATATTTTGCTGAGAGAAATAGAAAGTAAGAATCAGGTAGAAAGGAATTGCATGTGTACCATTTTATCATGAAAATCTCTGGGCTGTAATTTCTGTTCTGTCTAGGAGGATGAGGGTTTTTAAATAATTCCTAGAGCTTTGCAAGTTGACCTAAGGAGTGCTCGTTTCACATGACCCATCCGTTAGGTTGGATATGATGTGTTCCACAAGGCTGCACGCTGGGGACACAGTCTCTGTGCAGCAGAGCTTGGAGGTGGGGCTTTGGGGAAGTGACTTATTCTTGAGGGCGTTGAATTTGTCGGCGGATTAACTCACTGATGGTTCTGTAGCTCGGGGTTTCATTAGGAGATGAGGTACGGTTGCGTAGAGCAGGCATCCAGGGATATGGATTTCAAGGGTGTTTCGTTTCTCTCTATCTCAGCTCCACCATCTCTGTCTCTGTCCCTGTCATCCTTCCTCCTCCACCCCACGCTGCATCCGCCTTATCAAAGGCCTAAAACCATAGAGGCAACAGGTTGTGCCTGCCACTATGAGCCAAAGTAAGTGTTTGCCATCCTGAGCTGTTCTGTCACAGCCGGGGAAGACTGACTAGAACACGTACCTCGACTGTATACCTGAGAACCAAACTACCATCATCGTCAACTTGTGTCCCTTACTTTTGAAGCCAATAGTCCATCAGCTTTGCGATTAAGACACGATTCCCTCTAATGTTTAGTAAAACCTGAATGTCCTGTTCTGTCATGGCACTGCTGAAACTAATTTTAGTACTATTTTGAGCAACAGTGGTAAGAAGTGCTTTGTTCCCTACCTTAAGGAAAATCATTCAGTCGTGCACCATGTATTATGACATCAGTTGTAGTTTTTCTCTTTCATTTTATTAACATACTTTTATTAGTACACGCCTGAGGTACACAACGATTTCATTTATGGGGGGCTTCTCCAGGTAAACATCACTTCTGAATTCTTTTCATTGTTGTCCCCTTCCGAGCCATCCCTCCTTGCTCCCTCCAACTCTTAATTCCCTTCCACGTGAACAAGTTCTATTTCCACTTTTTCTTTGATCCTTCTATTTATTTTAACCCTTCCCCCTTCCTTTCTTTTTGAGCAATTCCTTGCTCCCTTCCTCATTTATGGAATATCTCCCTACTTCGTATGATTTACTTTTTAGTTTGCTCATTATTTGTATTGTGGGCTTTTCATATAAGAGAACAACATGTACTTATAAGTAGATGTTCTTTTTTATTTTTTCACTGTCCAGATCGTCTTTTTGGCAGTCCTGGAGATTGAATCCAGGGCCTATGGTCTGTTACATCTCTAGGCTTTCTATTTTAATTTTTGCTGCTACATATTTCCAGCACATATTCATCATGGAATGTCGCCCCTCCCTCCTACTCTCTTGGTCCGTTGCTGATTTGCAAAAGATCTACCTCCTAGTAATATATATTATTTGTTGACTGAGGGTATTCTATTTCCAGTCTTCTGAGAAGTTCGATAATTTTGCATACTTCCATAAACTTTCTCTTAGTAAGAGCAAACACTGATGAGAAGTTTTATTTTTGATACTGGGAAGGCTTATGTTTACAAATGGAAATGCTCATTTGAGTAGGATGTTATGGGTTAGCCTTCTAAAATGTTTGCTCTCAAAAACCTTACCTCCATTTACCCTGCGGCCTGAAATACACACCCAGAATTGTTCATTTGGTTCAACTCAGTTTTACACTCAGATGGTCCTCATTAATATGCATACATATTGCCTGACATATTTGAAGCAATGAGTGCTATTAAATCCATGATCATAAATTTCCAAATGAACTTCGATGTTGAATGAAAAATTACATTGCAATTGTAATCTTGAGACATTTGGGTGATTGGAGAAGAAAGTGAGGGAGATATTTTGAGATTTTCAGATGACTGAAAAGTAGACCTGTAAAATGGAAGCTTACTCAGTGAAGAAGTCAGCCAGGGAAGAAAAGTATCCGCTCAGTAGCACTGTGTCTTTATCCACATTACACTATTGCCAGAGTATCTCTGCATCCTCTTTTTATATATACACATAATGTTTACACTTGTAATAATATTTTTCTATATTGAGCATTTTAGGACTGTATTTTTATTACTATGTATAACTTAAGTTATAGTTTATTGTCTTTCCTGTTTCTTCTTTATGTTAATTATGTTTTCTCTTTCAATACCATTTCACAATATAACAGACTTTTAAGGTTTCAGAAGAGCTACTCCATGACACCATGTTAAAGAAAATGTGTTTCTGGAAGTCAGCCATGTGTCTAACTGTACATATAAACAATGGTGAATTGAACACACTAAATATTTTCATTCTGACTCACTTGGAAATGCTCCCATAAACTCAGTCCAGATATCCTGGAGAGTAATTTTGCTAATAAAACCAAAGAAGTGGAAGCTGACTATAAACAAGTGCTATAAATACTGGATGCTTTTGATTAAACATGCAGAGGTGTGCTGGGAAGGTTTAAGTCTCACTAATTATCAAGAGCTTTGACCAAATAAGGTATCTGTTCAGTTCTGTTTTGACTCTAAGAACATTTTCTATCATACAGAGTTGAATAGATTTAAAAATCAATGTTTGGTCTCTAATGATTGATTCCATATTTTATTGAATAAACTTCTGTTTCTTGATTCAGCTACAGAAAACATTTGAAATTAATTTAATGTTTAGATACGTCGCATTATGTGTTTATTTGCTTTTAATACTTTGAATCTAAGAACCCAGAAACATAGATACGAATCACTGAGTATGACACACACCCTACACTGGATATGGTTTATGATTTACAGGAAAAGACATTAGATTTTTGAAAAATATTCTTTGATAACTTTCAAATTTATTGCATCATGTCATTACTTGTCACTTGTGGTTTTGAATTCCTGTACAGCTGTCAGGTAGGATAAATGGACCAGAATGCACACATAAATTTCAGTTGTGGATTTCTGGTAGTAAGAGAGAGATTGGAACTAATAACTGCAACACTGAGTGTTGTATAAGTATTAGGCAAGACGCACTAAGGAAAACAATAATTAAATGTGGAGGACTTAGGACATTGGACCAGTCAAATTATGCTGCTTTGGTGCCTTTTAAATACCAGGGCCCATTTCTGCTGCTTACATAGAGGGCTCTGTGAAGTGGCATTATTATAAGTTTTACTTTTGGGGAATAACCTGCAACTCAGAAAAATTATACAATTAAGTGAAAGCAAAATTGTTGATGAAAATAAAATAATATGATTATTTAGAAATCATTAAATTGTACATCAGCTAGCTAAAAATTACTCTTCGAATATATTTACCTAAAAAACATTTCCAGGCCTTTAGAAATATAAATTTTTTAAAAACTTGAAACATTAAAATTTCTATGAACTTTCACTTGATGTGAATGACAGTTTTCTGTACTTCAAAATTCCCCTGAATATAGTTAGAATTTTCCAATTATGCTAATTTGATTAAACATTACTATTGATAAAAACTCAATAGTTACACAAATGCTTAAGGCTTAAGATGTTGAGATTATGTATCTTTAGGTTTTAATAACAGAGTTCAAACTGGAGGTAATACACTGGGAAAAAACATGTCCAAACAACTTGGGTATAATATTCTGCCCTGAGAGTAGGTTGTCAGATTAACACCTAATAGAAACATAAAGTCATCTTCAAAACTTACTGGTGTGCCTAAGTCTTCAAGATTTGACCTTACAACAAATGTATATTTAATTGTTATTTTTAAAGGAGAGCTGTTTTATTAAGACCAATCTTATAAAAGGAAAGCACTTTCTGTCTAAAGCTTATTGCAAAGATGGAGAGTTCATTTTGGGGAAAATTTATATCCTCTGCATGACAGACAGAAGTTAATTAAGAGTATAGGAGATAGTTTATGAGGCAAACGGTGAGGAATAAGAAAAGAAAAGAAAGAAAAAAACGCAGATAGAGTGTTTGAGGCCAGGTTGGCCTGGAGGGAACAATCCATTGAGAAGGCCATATTAACGTACAGTATTATGTAATGTTGTGATACAAGGGTAGGATTCACTGCCTGACAAGTAACGCGCATGTCAGTGTGAAGTCTCTTCAACTTCCTGTGTTTGAGTAAAACCTACCTATAATCACTGATGTTCTCTGAAAATACAAATGTGCATATATGTAGGAAAATTTATGAGGGACAAACTACTGTATGTGATGCACAAATTAGAAAAATTCCTTGCAGAGAAGAAGGAATGAAATTCCAGAGGAATAAAAAAGAATAGCTATTTTCTTGAAATGTTTCGAAGTCTTAAGAAAACCATGGAGTGAACAAACTCAGAATTCAGAGCTCAGCAAAATGGACTCCATAGCTGATGTCTTCATTACACTATCATGTTTAGAGAAACAGCAATAATAGTGTAAGAACAGGAAATTCTTAGGGGAAAAAGCTAATAATGCTCATCCAGACACTGTACAGAAAAGGGTATCCTGGATGCAAGCTAAACAATTCATTTCCTGATGCCTTCTTATGTATTAAATTACCAAAAACAGGTACTATAAAATGTATTCCTTCATTAAATATCTTTTTATTTCCTGACTATCTGTACAAACTATAATAATCTAATTATAATCTGGACACTTCACTTACTCCACTGATAATTATATTACTTAGAAAAAATAAAGTGACTCCCTATACATCATTATAAGCAGTTGTCTCTAAGTGCAATGGATCTGCTCCCAAAGATGAAGGTTCAATTTGATTCACCTATAAATCTCAAGACCAATTCCTGGACAATGACAACACAGTTGTTGGCATAAGATATGTAAAACTTTTTAGACTGAAGCCATGTTAGCTTTGAAAAAGAGCTAATTTCTCAACACAGAATGTTCACTTGAATATTTTTTTATTCTATTCTAACTAGCCTTCTCTGTTACAAATACACTGCAGTTTACATAAGCTAATATAGTACATAGACATACAACTAGATACATACATAGTGTATGTATTAATCAAATTTCTCATTGCAGATACACAATACCATATACCCACAATGTAAAGCAGGGGAATTTTAATTTGCCCACTTTCCTTGGCAGGCTTCAAGGCAAAAACGTCATGGTGAAGGATTTGGTGAACTAAAACTGCTCATTTCATGGCAGCTGGGAGCAGAGCAAGGGAACAATGCCGGAGAGAAATGAGCCAGAGACTGTCTATGGTACCCAAAGTCATTCACCCATGACCACTCAGACACACACAGAAGTGTGCATCACTAATCCCCTGGGCATTTCTTTGTTGGTCAAGTTGACATATGGTGTGGAAAGGTCACAGCATGTAAACAATAACATATTATTACCATGAAGTCTCCTACATTCTACACCTAGTGAAACAATTAAAAATTGGTCATTTATAATTCATTTATTTAAAAAGTGATAATGTGGTAAGAATTATTTAAAACATGTTAATTCATTTTCCTTCCTCCTACTTCCACTGTCCTAAATGGTTAATGTAAGAACTGATTCTTGATACACCATATTGTTTCATGTTAGTCAAAACAGGCAAAGAAGGTTAAGGGATCAATTCAATAGGAAGAGTTAGCAGTCATCAATATATATATATATATACATATACACACACACACACACACACAAAATACCAGCATACCCGACTTCTTAAAACAAACATGAGTGGACATGAAAAATCAGATTAGTAACAATACAATTGTAATAGGGTGACCTCAGTACCTCACTGTCATAAATGGACAGATCATTTAGCCAAAAACTAAATAAAATACCCAAGGTGAGCCAACCATTTGAAAAAAATAGACAATATCTACATTGTTCCACTCAATCACAACAGAATACCCATTCTCGGTAGCACTGGGAATTTCTCCAAAATTGAGCACATACTGACCCATACATAGAGCACACATAATTAAATGCAACTGAATTGAAATCACCCCATGTATAGTGTGATGGAACTAGTAATCAACATCAAAAAACACCACAGAAATTATGCAAACACATAGAAATTAAATAATACTCTCTGGAATAATCAATGGGCCATGGGTAAAGAAGAAATTATACAGTGCCTACAATCAAACAGTAATGCCAGTAAAATATTAAAGAGCCTATGGGATGCAATCCTGAATAATCCAATCCAATATCAGTCAATGAAATTGAGGAAATCATTTTTTAAAAAACTAGTAAGGAAAGCTCAGGTCCTGAAAGATTTACTGAATATTCTACAAGTACTTTAGAGAAGATCTACTGGTTATACTCCTGGAACACTTTAATGAAATAAAAGAGAAGCAGTACTGCCAAAGTCATTCTTGAAGCAAGCATTACCCTAACATCAAAACCAGACAAAGATTACTAAGAAAGAGAAATATTAGCCAATCTCTTTAATGAACATAGGTGTAACAGTCTTCAATAAGATACCAGAAAATAGAATGTAGCAAATCTTTAAAAAGGTTATACAATATGACCAAGGGGGACTCATTCTAATGATGCAGTGATGGTTCAGTGTACACAAATCAATAAATGTAATGCACAATATTAACAGAAGCAAACAAAAATCACATCTCATCTCAACTGACACAGGAAAATCATTTGAAAAAATCCAACATCCTTTCATGATTAAAAACTAAATAAAATTGGAATAGAAAGTTTTTGTTTCACTCTGATAAAAGGCATCTATGACAAACCAACTGCTACCATCATACTACAAGGAGCAAAACTGAAAGCTTTCACTCTCAACCCAGGAACAAGCCAAGGATGCCCACCTATTACCACTCCTGTTCATGACAGTTCTTCAAACATTAGCTAGAGTGCTTAGAAAGAGAAAGAAGTAACAATATAGACAGGAAAGAAGTTAAATTATTATTACTTGCTAATGACATGATACTCTACAGAGAATACCTCAACAACTCCACTCCTGAATCAATAACCAAATTCAATAGCATAGACAAGTATGAAACTTGTGCTCAAAAATCATTCCTGTACACCAATAACAAACTCACTGGTAGAGAAATTAGGGAAATAATACCTTTGAAATAGCTTCAAGAAAAATACAATAGGAATTTACCTACCCAGGAAAGTGAAAGATCTCTATAATGAAAAATTTAGCCCTTTTAAAAAGGAGCTTGAAGAGGATCTCAGAAAATGGAAATATAAGCCCTCTTCCTGGAAAAGCAGAAGAAATATAAGGAAAATGGCCATACTTCCAAAACTTTTGTATGGAACTAATGCAATCTCAATCAAAATATCAATAGCATTCTTCATCAAAGTAAAGAAAACAATGCTAAAATTATATGGAACAAGAAGAGATTTAGAATAGCAAAAGCAACTATGGGCAACAAGGATAGTTACAGTACAAAACTATGCCTTTAATGAGGCAATTACAAATGGGTGATTCATAATTCATTTATTTAAAAAAGAAAATGTGATAAGAATTTTTTAGAACATATTAATTCAATTGTTCAACTGTTTAAAATTCTAGAAACCACTATGACTTCCATCATACACTGTTCAGGTTCTTTAAGAAGTAAATGTCAGCAAAATGTAATTAAACAAGCAAGTTTTACTAGGGGAAATGCAGGCATTAAAGCGTGAAGGTGGGAATAGATAAGTTATCATATCTTGGAAGTGAGTTCTAGGTGCAAACTTCTGAGATGGACATGCAGTCTAAGAATATTTTGACAAAGTTCCTATGGAATATCTCAGCCAAATCTAGTCCATATGCACCTAGGTCTCCCAGGAGAAGGTCAGCTGTCTTTTCCTATCTAAACTCAGTTATTGACAGGAAGTAACAATGCGTGGACTCAGCTTCAGCCACATAGTGGACTTCAAAGCTTCAGTTCTGGGGAGCTTTCCAATTGAATTTTTCAGACCTCCTCAACAAGTGAACAAGGTTAACTCTCAGTCCCAGTCCCCAGTGGAGACTTCAACCCTAAACTGGATTATTTGAACTGGTTACTATGTACTTCTCCTTGAATACTTAAAAGCATCCTCCCGCTCAGCACATCCAAAGTTAAATCTGTATTCTCTGCTTCCATTCCCAAACCTCTTACCTCAATATTTCCTTCTTCTGTCTCATAAATTTGATTACATCAAAATCTATTAGACCAATTCTGAGGTAAACTCTATATTGAAAGTCATCAAAGATTTCTCCCTTTCTGTCTGGTAAATATTCTCTCTTCATATCACTGCTGGGTATCATTGAGTTTCTGACTTTATTTAAGAAGCTGATGGCCTGTATATGCACCTCCGCAAATGTCCCCTTGAAAATGCATTTTCCACTATGCCCTTAATATGTCTCCAGTAAAATTCTGGTCATACCAAGTTACTTCCCTGGCTAAATTTTTCAGTTGATTTGCCCCTTGGTAGAAAGGGTTGAGACTTGCAAGTACAAGACAAAATATAGGGCTCCTTAGTCTTTGATGAGTCCATCCTCTGTAAATCCTCACTGGCTTCTTTAGTTCAGGTCATAAGCAATTTGTTGTACTTAATTGAACTAAAAAATGTTCTTTGTATGCTTTGCTTCCTTCCTTACACTATTTCTGCTCTCGAGTAACTTCTTTCTTCTCTCTGCCTACTCAGTTTCTTCAGAATCAGAATAAAATGATGCTCCTCAAAGAAAATTGAAAGATGTAAGATATTAATATATGGTTTTGCAAGTAATGTTCAAACAAAGTAAAATTAAAAAACAGGAAAATACCTCTATGTTAAATATTGTAGAATGGAGACACCAACATTGATGAGGACAAAACATCTTTGCTTATTCATTTATAAGATGATGCTTCTAGTAATCTGGAGAAGCAAATTTAGCTTAACAGTTTTTAAAATAGATTGGAAAATGAAAGAGTGCTTCGATATAATGTCAGATAATCTATGATGATTATGTTTTAAAATAATGATTCTTATATTTTATGATACATGCTACTATATTTACAAATGAAGTAGTACAAAGCCTAGGATTACATCAAAATGATCCACAGGCAGAAAGGAAGAGTTCACAGGTACAGAAGATAATTGAGAATAAACTGAGGCAAAACACATATGATGGTAAGTTATCTCTATGTTTTACATTTCTTCATCATAAGATGATTTTTAAGACACTGGGAGACAGTCACAACATATAGAGAGAAATAAGACGACAAAGTGCTTCCAGAAAAGAAATTGAGAGGCATCTCATGAACAGCAACTGTAACAGATATCAGAGAGGTCTAAAGGCAGAACAGCCACAGGACGCCTCTATAGAAAGATGCTTTTTCTTTAAATGAAAGAAGTTTGTGAAAGTATTTACAAAGTTTTATAGATAATGACTAAGTGAAATAACTTAGATATCTATGCGTGTGTGTGTGAATTCATGTATTTGTTGCTATATAAAACACATACACATATACACACAAATGTAATTCAGTTGGTTTCGGAATCCTATAGAAAATTTTGTGACAACAGAAAAAGAAAGTGCCTTAATATCTGAAGTTGACAACTGAGGGTCTATACCTTCTCTTGGAAGGATCCACTGCCATGTCTCACAGGGAGTTGTTCCTGGGCACATCATTCTACAAGTATGAGGACTCCTAGGACTGAGTTTTCCCTTCTGATGGGCTGCACGTGGTGATTTTCATGATCAGTGCCTCAGATGCCTCAGATGCCTCCTTTGACATTCAAGCAGCCATTAGATTTTAAAGTATTTATTCAGGGCACACAACTGATCTTCCCTGACAATGTAAATAGAATGACAAAATACCATCTCTCACTACTCTTCTTTCGCCTCCCCATGTCTCCTGTCTTGGAGAGCACAATAATATTAACAGAATTGTTTCTTACTTGTGATTATTGATTTCCTCTAATTTTCATGCTGTCATTCATGATAAATATAGTTAATTTTTGCTATTTTGTATACATACTGGATATTGTTATTTGTACCATTAATCATATGCATAATTGTCATGCAAACAGAAATGCCTTTTCTTAGACATTTCATTCTAAAATATAATTATCCCAGATATCCTGCTGTTAATGGTATTGAATATTATTTACTTCAGAATGAAGCTCTTATTCATAACTTGCATCCTACACTATACATGTTTACTGTAAATACATGGAACAATATTATAAAATGTATTGTCTAGAGTGAGACTTATTTTGTAGAAACTAATTGGATTGCCCCGCTCTGTGTGCTGCTTCTGTCCAAACTTACTAACATATGATAAAGTTTATCAGTTCTGATTTAGGGTAAGAATAATAGTAGAAATTTCCTCTTACTGGAAACCGACATTCACAACTACTTGGCAAACTGCACAGTGATAAATGCCCTCATTACACCAACTAGATCATCAGTCAAACGACATCTAATAAAAGATAATGATCTAATGAAAGATAGATAAATTACATCAGAGAAGTGGAGCAAGAGATTATTTTTCAAATAAGCTGTGATCTAATGATATAAGTGATAATCTACTAATCATAAGATAAAGCATTTCCATAGTGCTTTGCTCTTTTCAGAACCTTTCACCCCTTTCATATTTTTTCATTATTATATTTGATCTAAAATATTTTATTCATTTATTATTTTATTATATGATTTTTAAAACCTCCTTGTGAATCACCAACACCAGGAAAATCTCCATACTTTCCTTGTCAATTATTAATGAATTTAGTATCTTAAGGTATTTGTCATATTACTTTGCTTCTTTTTCTTCTTCTTAAGTGAAGCATTTATTTTTATGGACTGTTTGCTATCTCCCTCATATTAGTGAACATTTTACATTCTGCCAATTTAAGGTCCTTTCCTCTTCCAGAAAAAATTCTACCTTTTTTCTTTTAAAGTCCTTGAGTCACTAATGAATTGGACTTTTGTGTGAAATTTAAGGAGCATTTCACTGAATAAATATTCTGGATAATTCTTGTTCTCTAAGTCATGAAAAGCATATTCAAGTTTATTAATTTGTGTAAAGCTACTCTGATTTTATTTTATAAACCATAGTGATGTGCCACATAATGCCCCTTCAGGTAGTGAAGGACTGTACATAATAGAAGTCCCACGAGATAACAAAGTCCAAACTTTACCACCATCCAGTGACACTGTAACCATCATAATGGTGTAGCACAAGGTGTTATCTTGTGTTTGAGGTGTTGACAGTGTAAGAAAAACCACTGTACTGACTGGCATAAAAATTATAGCATGTGCCATTATATATAGTTCATAATATTCGATAATAATATTAAACAACTGTTACTGTTCCATGTATTATGTTATGCCTTCTATCATTATTTTACAGTTCACTTCTACTTATTTAAAAATAATAGCTGTAAGGGGCACCAATGAATACTTTAGGAGATATTTCAAACAAACATTGTTATCACAGGGGATAACACTTCCATCTGTGTCATTGTCCCTAATGAAATTTCACTGGGGCAACAAATAGAACTAGAATACAGTGAAGTGGATGATCCTGACCCTCTGCATATCAATGTTTCTATTTGTGTCTGTCATTTAAAAAACTTGAAAGTAAAGATAAATATAGAAAATCATCTGTAGAAAAAGTATTTAAAGAAAGATAATATTTTGAACTAATTGTTATTGCAAGAGTCCAAAATTAAAAGAATATAGGTAAAAATTTCAGTAAACTAGGGTAAATTCATTATTGAAGAAAATGATGTTTGATAAATTTGGTGTATTCTCTATATGTTGTGTTTATAAATGCACTAGAAATGGTATAAGCCTGCACATTCACTCTCCACCCACTGACTGATTTATCAAGCAACTTCCCACTCTGTGGATTCTACCCATGATTAAATACTCTCTATGATTGTACTACAACACTTGCCATTGTGTTACAGTTGCCTGCAGTTAGTGCAGTGAAAGTCCGTAGGGGTTTGTAGCCTGGGAGTGAGGGGATGCACCATACACACTAGGGGCGTATTAGAGTGACAGTTAGGGAGGAGCATCAACTTGACTGCCTTGAGATCCACCCAGAGAGCTGGTGAAGCCCACTTCTCTGTGTGACTGGTTGGATCATAGAAGAGAGACCTTGGGGGACTGTGGGGGGTTTGTATCTGGTGCTTCTCACCTTCTACTCTGCTGCTGCGACCCTACTCTGCTCTTCTTCCACCATGAACTAAGCAGCTTTGCTTGGCCAGGCCTTTCTGCTATGTTTCTTCCTCAGACCCAGCTGACCATGTACTGAATTCCCTGACACCATGTGCTAGATTAGCTCCCCCTTTAAATTTTGCCTGTGGGACATAGCATCTCAAACAGAGAAAGCTAATGTAAGAAGCTGTGTCATGAAGGTTTGTCTAACTCCACTCTAGGTTATAACAGAAAGATGATATTGCCTAATGACAGATTTCATGAAATGTAACCCCATCCTTAAGCAACACACAGCTGCTGGTTTGCCACCTTAATGTTTAATATCTCTTCTGTTATATTCTTTATATATGAAGTAAGTTACAATTCTATGCTCTTGAACACCTATCTTTCAAGTACAGAAATACAGAAACTCTACAACCACACACAGTAGTGGTAAATGGTAAAAACTCCCCACAAATTCATGTTTTAAATATGGACTAAATCATTTTGGTTTACTCATTTTAGAGAAATAACCTACAATGCAAAGCTAAAAACATTAAAGGTTCACTGTATCATTATTTTTAGTGTAGAGATTTTTTTAAGTGCTGTATACACTGTATCTCATATTACTTTAATAATGGGAAAAGCAAATTATGCTACAACCATACACTGGACATAGAGAACCCCCACACTGTATGACCTCATCTTTTGAGTTTTACACATTTATTTTGTTATCGCTGTTACTTTATGATTTCCATGTGACCTAACCAGTTTTCACAGCTTTTAAAGTTCAGAAGAGTCAAGTTGCCCTCAAGTTCCATGTCACCATATTTGACCATATCAGTCTTCCCTCTCTCTGAGTAACAGAGTTGGGTATGAGGTCATCACTGACATTACCAGAAAGGCCCTTTACCTGATAAGTATTTTAAGTCAGACGTACTTATCAAGAATGCCTTTGATGCACAAATGTGTCAGAAATTTAATCGCCTTGTCTATTTTCTTACACCTACTATACCTAAAAGTGTTCACACTAGTTCCTTTTTCTTATTCTTCTCCAAGGTCTTGCCACTGAGGGAGCAGTAGTTTGCAGGAGTCAGGCAAACAGACATATTCACATTTATGAGGCTCAATACAACAACCTTCGCAGTTTATGACTTTGGACTCAGCCTATATGTTCAATTTTCTAACCCAGCATTGTCTTTAATATAACATTTAATGGCCAAATAATGGCCAAAAGCACTATAATTTCATTGAAAATGAGGAAATACTTTTGAGAAAATGCTAGAAGAGAAAAGAATAGTAAATTAAAATGCAATTTGTTCTTACAAAAACAAGTATATCTAAACAGAATGATGCATAATAATACGGATATCCCATACAAAAGCATTTTCAAAGGGTTAAAATAGTTGAGGATTTTTGTTCCTGCTATACAAATCACCACCACCTACAAATTAAAATGTATATAAAATTCTATCAGACTCTATTTTAGCTTTCTTCACACTTAGGCACACACACACACACACACACACACACACACACACACATACACCACAGGCTCACACAAGTGCACAAACATAGTTTTGGAGACTCACTAGATGAAGGAATTCTTGAAGTGGGGATGCTTTAAACATGTAAATTATTATAGGCAGAAAATATAAAGAAAAATTGAACAGAAATCCTGAGTAGTTGACCTGCATAGAAAGATATGAATAATGTTGCTTTGTAAGTTTTATTATTCATGTTTTCTGTAAAAAGTTATTTTACAATGAGAAAAATAAATTATGTACACTTTTTATAACGTTTTTAACCACAAGCCACTGCCACCTGGAATCCCATGTCAGATCCACAAGGACCCAAAAACTGCACGCCCCATGCCCATCCACCACCGCCACCCCCAGTCCTACGCCAGTCCATAAAGAGCCTGGGTTCCCCACAGCTCAGGGCAGCAAAGTTGACAACTCTTACTGAAGCAGAGAGGAGGAGAGTTTCCCTTCAGGACCGGAGTCGTACACTTCCACAGGGACCAGGTGAGAGCCATGGGAGCAAGGCCTGGAGAGAGGGAGAACTAAGAAGAGATCTCCTGGGAGGCCCAGGATTAGATAAAGAAGACCCCGGGGCCTATATTCTATTATGAGAGGCCAGGTTCAGGGGCAATAATCTTTAGGGGGAGCAGTCCAGTAAAAGAAGTCATTTAGTTTAGTGGTATATTTAAATTCTGGCAATGCTGTCAGTATACAGCAGAAACCATGCTCTGAATTAATTTGTGTCAATATACGAGGGTCTGATTTTTCTTCACTGAAATCAGAGTCCTCTTTGTTTCTGTGAGGAGCTCTTCATGGATGGTTTGTCAGTGTCCAGCTGGCACGTGATCCCATTGTTGTTGGCAAATTTGCTACACTAGACAAAGTAACAGAATGATTGGCAAGTGGTTTTCTCTCTATGCCAATACCAGAATTCCTTGGGTGCCATAGATGGTACTGTGGCTCACTTCTAATACTAGAGCACTGAGCCAGATATTTTACAAAGCCCAGAACAAAAAAATCGAAACCAAAACAAACAAATCAGAAATGTAAGAGGACAAGGCAATAAAAACCCCCAACCCCACCAAAATTGGGATGGGGGCACTGAAGGGAAGGAAATAATAATCTACACAGAAAATATATCTGAAAGGTACCAGTGAAGTGGAAACGATTCTATAATGTGCTTATTTAAAGATGATATAACTAATCACTGTAATGAAATAAATCATCAATGATTCTAGAGAAGACTCAAATGGCTAATAAGTTAAAGAAATGGAAAATGTGATTGCCCAGCACACAAAAGAGTAAGAGTCCATAAGAAAGTTCCAAACAGAAATCCAAGAGATTAAAACATGATTAAAAGTATGGATAGTAGGAGCAACAATGTGAAGACAGTGTGTCAAGTGTAGAAGACAGGGCTGTGGTCAATTATCAATTAATGAGAGACACCTTGAAAACAACAGGAGAATTAGTTTAAAAAAAAATCAACAGACAACACAAAGGGGATACATAAACTGTGCAGAGAAATAATAGTAGAAAAGTTCTAAATGTGGGAAAAATTTAACATTCAGAAAAATGAAGCATGTAGAAGCCCAAATAGCCATGATCAGAAAATAGCTTCTCCACAATACACCATAAACAAAATTCTAAATCCAGCATAAGAAAAAAATCTCAAATCATTACAGAAATGCAATGAGTTATGTGCAAAGGAAAACTCATTAGATTTACAGCACATTTCTAAGCACAAACTTTAAAGACCAAGAAAGTATTGAATGAAGTGTTTTAAATTCTTAAAGAAAATAGCTTACAACCCACATTGTTGTATCCTACAAAATTATTTTTCCAAGTTAATGGAAAAGTAAAATCTTTCCATGGTAAAGAAATTCATGGCAACCAAACATTCCAAAAATGCTCAAGGCTACTGTAGGAGACAATGAATCTAAGAGTACCCAATGGTCCAATCCAGTGAATACAGCCAGGTACGGTTATAAATTAAGCAGACGGCAATGAAAACAAAGCAGTAACAGGAAACTAATACAAAAATAGGAATAAATCAATACCTATCAACCATAACTATCAATATAAGTGGACTCATTTTGTCAATCAAAAGACACAGATTAACAGAATAGATCAAGAAACAAAATCCAAGGAATACAGTATACAGGTGCAACAGCAAGCAGAAACACTCAAATGATACCCAGGATTAGGAGACAGATTTATTTATGTCAATGGGCACCTACTGGGATCATCCTAAAAATATCAAGCCCTGATCTCCGGTGGTCTAGGGATTATATGACATAAGCAAGCAGAAGGTACAGAGGAAGAATAGCTTGTCAATTGGGGATTGGATTATACAATGCACATCAGAGTGACCAGTTATGCATCATAAAGCCCAGCTGTTTCTAAGAGAAAAAAGCAACTGAAACTGAAGCTGGAACAGAAACTATTACCTGAGCAACTAAGAAGCAGAAATATACTGGCCCCGGGGAGATATTTCCTGTTACACCAGAAATGCATTCAACATTAAAAGAAATTCATAGAATAAAAATTAAAAGATAGAAATCAATATTTTAAACAATGGGAAACTGAAGCCAACAGGAATAACTATCCTATTTTTCACACAAAGTGAATTTCTACCAAAGTTGAACAAAAGAGGCAAGATTATATATTAGTTAATAAAACTTTCAAAAGCAAAAGATAACAATTATAAGCATATATGCACCAAACCATCGTGCACTTAATTTCGTAAAACAAATTCTAGTGGACATAAATGTTCAGAAAAATATAAACTGCAAGTGTAAGAGGGGCTGTCAATCTCCACTATCACAAATAGACCGATCAATTAAATTTAAAAAATCAACAAATAAATATCTGATTTGTAATGAACCTTCAAACAAATGGAATATATAATATATATATGACATATTCCACCTATCAATAGAGTACCCATTCTTTTCAGCCACACATGATAGTTTCTTGGAAACAGACCACATACTAAAGAATTAGGTATGCCTAAGTAAGTGCAATTGAACTGAAATTTTATAATGCAGAATATCAGGTCACAGTGCAATGAATCTAGATATCAATAGCAACAAAAAATCATACAAACTAAGGAAAAATAGAAATTAAACAGCCTAGCCTTGAAAAATCGATTGGTCACAGAGGAAATTAAAGAAGAAATAAGACAGTTCCTAGACCGAAATGTTAATGCTAGTACAACACCTCAGAACTTATAAGAAACAGTAAAAGCCATCACATGAAAAATGCAGTGAGCCAAATAAATAAACTAAAGGTGTATCTAAAGTTCTTAAACAATAACAATCCAAACTCAGAGCTTGTACAAGAAAGGAAATTATAATGAGCAGAAATTAATGAAATACAGGCTAAAAATTATAATGAATCAATGAATAAAAAAACTAGTTCACTGAAAGAATAACATAGATAAACACTTAGTCAATGTTTTAAAAAAAGAGAAAGGAAAGACCCAAGTTAATATGATTAGAAATGAAAAAGTGGAAATCACAATAGATGTTGCTGAAATAAAAAAGTTATCAGTAGCAATTTCACAAACATATATCCCCAAAATGCATAATTCAGAAGAAATAAAGGTAATGTTATTTTAAACCCCAAATGAGAGAAGAATTCAACCAAAAATTAGACCCATAAGCTAATTTTTCACATGAACATAGACGCAAAAATCCTTAACAAGATTTTAGCAAGCAAACAGAATCCAACAAATCAATGAAATATCATACACTGTGACCAAGTAGCCTTCCTCCCAGAGATGCAAGGATACTTCACCAGAACCAAATCAGTAAATATAATTCATTATATAAACAGAATTAAGGACCACAATGTTATGGTCATCTCAATAGTTACAGAAGAAGCCACTGGCAAATCAGACCTCTGCCTTCCTCCACTGCACCAGGAGAGTGCTGATGGCCAGAGGAGTTTGAGTTTGGCTCTTCCCTTCTTCCATCTACCTGAAATAGCAGCAGTTGGCAATAAGAATATGAATTCAGCTCCTGCCTCTCCCCCATTAACCCAGGAGAGCACAGCTGGTGAGAGGACTCTGTGGTCTGCCCCTCCCTCCCTCCACTTGCAGCACTCAGGGCCCAGAGACTTGTAAGAATGCCAGTGACACAGTAGGACCCTGGCTAAGGTGCACACCATGGACAAGAAGGACCACAGGCATGGAAATGTCTCATGCAACAGGAATAATATGCACCAACAATGGTAAGTTAGAAGAACCAGTGTGGTGCTTGGGGACAAAGATGGGAGGAATAGAAGCAGGAGCATAGGGCTTCCCCTTCTCTTTTCTTGTATTTTCTCTCTTGTTTTTCTTTTTCTTCTCTGAATGACTGAGGAGAACTCCAGCCACAGGAAACCAATCCCATTACCAAATCCAGAGACAAATATCAGACCCAAACCCAGCACAAACCCACCTGCACTCTTGGCTGGGGTACACATTTCCGTGATCCAACATGGAGCTAACAGAACTGTAGACATCAGAGGAATTTCATTACTTTCATTTTTCTCTGTCGATTGGTTTCCCTCTTGACATTCTGCTCAGTTCGTGTTTTGTTTTATTTTGTTTTGCTTTATTTTGTTGTTTTTCATTTTGTTTGTTTTTTGTTTGTTTGTTTTCCTTTTCTTTTCTCTTTTGTTTTCTCTGTTCTGTTTTGTCCTATTTTGTTTTACTTTCTATGTGTTGTTTTTCTAGTACATGAGGATATTTTTGTCTACTGAATTTTTCTTTCTTTTTCTTTTCTTCCTTCTTTTCTCTCTTGGCCATGATTTAGATCTTTTAACTTTATTTTTGTTTTGTTTTACTCATTCTCTTCCTCTCTTTTGTGAACTATCTCACTTGACTAAATAATACTTTCATGTGAGTAAACATTGTTTCTTCACATTCTGGTTCACTACAAAACTCCTAGGCCTTCTTCTTCAATCCTTCCCTATTGTGTCCTACAATTACCCAAAACATAGGTGATTACCCTGTACCCTCCAGCCTTACTCTTACTCTGTTTAACCTCATTCATCTCTCCATACTACCCCCTATCCTCTTGAACATCTTGGCACAGCAGGGTAAAACCACTCTACTAAAGGGAAAATTATTGCGTACAAGTTCCTGGTATAACTTGGATTGTATTATAGATCTGTGGACCTTCCTTCTATGGTTATACATATCAGGCTAATAGATAATCACAGTTTGTCAGTAGCCAGGCTACACTTGAGTCTATTGTTACTGTCAACTGAACTACTTTAACCACAATATCATACACACATCCTATAATCAGTTTTTTCCTCCCGTATGACAACACTGAGATTGTAATTTGTCATGACTACCATAAAAGTCCAGCACCAAAGAAAGGGCTCCTAAGTCTAATAGATAGGAACTCATTCTTAATATACTGGGAAGATAGTCTCAAGATAGACATAAAGAACAAGAACCACCTATATCTAGAAGACATCAAAGGAACAGACATCTCCTGGAAAAGCCTCAACACCAGTGATAAGGCTATTTAACATAAGAAATGTGCAGGTGTCAAAACGGAAAACAAAATAAAATAGAAAAGGACAAGATTAAGAAGCCAAATGCTCAGCTGACCCAGGACAAGTTCATAGCATAAAGAGATGGAAGAAATTGGAAGACATCAAATGGAACTCTCTGAAATGATAGCAGCAGAAATAAAAAAAAAAAAATGGAAGAGGCCATAGAAAAAATTAAGGTGCAAAAAGAAATGGATATCAAAATGAAAGACACTAAAGCACACACAGATAAACAGAAGAGCTCAGGAAGTGATAGGAACCACAAATACCAAACACAGACAAGAAGTGGAATCAAGGAAATATATCCAGATAGAAATCCAGAGATTATAAAAACCCCACAGAAAAGTGGAATAGTTAGTCTTTACTTCAAACTGATAAAAGCCATCTGTGACAAACCAAAAGCTAACATCATACTAAATGGACAAAAACTGAAGGCTTGCACTGTAAAATCAAGAAAAAGACAAGAATATCCACTATCACCTCTCCATTTCAACATAGTTCTGGAAAGATTAGCCAGAGTGATTAGACAACAGAAAGAAATAAAAGGAATAAGAATAGGAAAGGAAGAAGTGAAATTATCATTATTCACAGATGACCTGATACTCTACATAGAAGATCCCAAAAACTGCACCAAAACACTCCTAGAGTTAATAATTCATTTTAGTTCTGTGGCTGGATACAAAGTCAATATGCAAAAATCAATAGCATTCTTCGACACAGACAACAAACATTGAGAGTGAGATTGTAGAAACCACACCTTTCACAACAACATCAAATAATGAAATACTTAGGAATCAATCTAACAAAGTGTGTTGGTTTGGGGTTTATTTTGCGAGGGAAAAAATATAATACAAGACATATATTTTATAGATTATTTATAATAGTCACCCAAAGAATGATATACAGAAGAGTACAGGAAATCTGTCCACATACTAAGACCAAGGAATCCAGCTGAGGGCCTGGATCCCAAGGAAATGTCCTGCACGAGTCCAGCTTAAGACCTACAGCTCATAACAATGCCCCCCACAAGTCCAGCTGGAGACCCAGAACCCACAACAATATCTCATGCAGGCCTCTTTCATGGATCTGTGTTGAAAAGCCCCAAAAGTCAGTGGTGGAATCTAGGAAGTCTGTACCAGTGGTATGAAGGATCTGTGCTAGCAGGTTGAGGGATCCAGACTGCAGCCACAAAGCAATGCACCAAGTAAGAACCGGAGCTCCCCCGAAAGGTAACACAGCCATCCGCAGTGACTGTGAGATCCCAAACTCCTCCAATGGTCAAGACAACCATGTTCCCACCAGGAAAGCCAATGCAGCAAGCTTCTCCAGGAGACTGAGCTGCGCACATTCTTCCCCTCCAGAGTCAGGAAATGATGCTCAGAGTGAGGACCAGAGATTCCCCAAAATGAACTGAAGAAGGACCTTGCCAACAAGGTCCCAAGCTCCTCAGAAGATGAAAACAGCCCACTTCTTCAGGAAAGCCAGCATGACAAGCTCCTCCAAAACAAGCAACAGCTCCTTACAGCTTCTGTCAGCTCCCAACAGCCTCTCTCAGCTCCCAAAAGACTCTTCTTCTCCAGTTCTACCTCTTATGCTGCTGGCAACAATCCTCAGGTGGGCCTCCTACATCCAGCACCATGCTTACTCAGTTCAGTTGGGGGTTATAAGTTGACCACCAGTTATCAATCCACTACAGAAAGAAAGCAAAAAATTTATATATTGAAAATTATAGTACTCTATAAAAGGAGATTAAAAAGGATATCAGAAAATGGAAATATATCCCTTGTTCATGGATAGGAAGAATTAACAATGTGAAAATGGTCATACTTCTAAAATTATTATACAGATTTAATGCAATCCTGATGAAAATACCACTAGCATACCTCACAAAACTAAAAAAAAAATGTCTAAAATTCATGTGGAGTGAGAAGAGACCTATAATAGCAAAGCAATCCTGGACAACAAAAGAAAGGTAGGAAGCATCACAATCCCTAACTTTAAATTATACTACAAAGCTACTGTGATAAAATCAGCATGGTACTGGAAAAAAAAAAAACCCTGATGATGAGTGGAACAGATTAGAAGATTCAGACACAATTACAAATACACTCGGCCACCTTATATTTAACAAAGGGGCCAAATTTTCACTGGAAGAAAGATAGTCTCTTTCATAAATGATGCTGTAAAAACTGGCTCTTTACATGCCAAGACTAAATCTAGGCCCATGTCCATCACCATGCACTAAAATGAGGTCAAAATGGATCAAAGATCTACATGTTTCAGCTAAAACACTAAATCTCATGGAACAGAAAATAGATTGAAATCTTGAAGATAAAAGGGTAGGCACAATCTTCATGAACAAAACCCAAACGGCACGGGAAACACTTCAGAGAATCAACAACTGGGATCTCATCCTATTACAAAGTTTTGTACTCCAAAGGAAATTATCGGCACAGTGAAAGGACAACTCCACTCTGAGGGAAATCATTTTAGCTAACTGTCTGTCAGACAAATGACTATATCTAGAAGATATAAAGAACTGAATAAAATAAGACTTCCCAAATTCAAAGACCCAAGCCAAAAATAGGCATCTGAGATGAATTTGGACTTCTCAGATGAATACAAAAGCAAACAAATATATGAAAAAATGTTCAACATCATTGGTCATTCAAGTGATACAAATTATGACAACACTGATTCCATCTCACCCCAGTAAGAATGGGTACAAGCAAGAAATCAACCAACAACAAATGCTGGAGGTGCAATAGGGAAAAAGGCACCCTTCTCTACTGTTGATGGCAATGTACATTGGTGCAACCACTTTGATCATCAGTCTGGAGATTCCTCAGAAAGTTAGCATTAGAGGTCCCATTTAACCAGCTATTTCCCTTCTGAGTACTTTCACAGAAGAATTAAAAACATCATACCATAGTGATATATGTGCACCCATGTTTATAGCAGTGCAATTTGTCATAGCTAAATTTTGGAAACAATCCAGATGCCCAACAACTGAGAAGTAGATAACAAGATATGGTATTTTTATACAATGCAGTATTACTTGCCTATTAAGAAATATAAACTCGGCAGAGAGAGAGCCCAGTTTGGTGGTGCCATGGGAGCAGCCTTTCCAGTGGACCTCTTGCCAATTAATGCCTGCACCAAAGCTCTGCCCAGCAAAACTTCCCAGGGGAAAGAGCCCGGCCTCAGGGTGCGATTAGAGTAGCCACACCCACGAAACTTTGCCACAGAGAGGAAGCCCAGGTTGGCAGCACCACTGGAGCAGCCTTTGTGGCAGACCTCTTGCCAGGTAAGGCCCGTGCCAGTGCTCTGACCAGCGAAACAATATTCTCCCACAATCACAGGTGTGCTCCGAGCCTGGCACTCCAGCAGTTTTCTGGGGTTCCTGGGCCCTGCGATTCACGATCTGCTACCATGTTGGGATGTTTGATATCCAAGTAAACTAGGGTCTCTAGAGTCCTCTGTGAGCTGCCTGAGTAGTTTGTAGCTCACCACTTTTCATCTGACATCCAAAATGACAAGACAGAAGAGAAAAATGCACTCTCAGAACCCAACACCACTCAGAACAAGTCCAGGAAACAAGGATATAGGAGAACTAGGAAGCCACATACCTGCAATTACTGAAATGATAGCATCTGAAGTAAAGAAACAACTCTACCAGGCTATAAAGAGATTAAAGCAGCAGTAATTACTTAGGAAAAAAAATTAAGTGAAAATAATAATGGAAGAAATGCTCCACACATACAGAGAAGAAACAGATAAAACAATAGAAGAACATAGGAAACAAATGGAAACATTACATGAGCAAATTAGGAATGAATTAGAATACATGAAACAGATTCAAACAGATTTCCAGGAAATGAAAAATTCCACTGCAAGTTTGCAAAACCGCTTGAATGAAGCTGGAGATAGAATTTCAGATCTTGAAGAAAGCATGGAAGGTAGCAACTGTGAAAGGAAGGATCTCTTAGTCACCGAGGATTCAGGAAAAACCAATCCAACAGATGCAAGATGAGGCAAAAAGAAATAAAATCCAAGTACTAGGAGTCAATGAAACAGCAGGAGGAAACACAAATGAAATAAAAATAATATTTGCAGAAATAATAGCAGAAAATTTCCCAAGCACTGTAAAAGATACAAAAGTGCAGTTAAGAGGCATATAGAAAACCCCAAAGAGCCATAACCCAAATAAAAACACATCCAGACATATAATAGTCAAGAACCCAGATATCCAGCAAAAGAACACAATATTAAAAGCTGCTAGAGGAAAGAAACAGATCACCTATAAAGTAAAGCCCATCAGAATCACAGCAGACTTCTCAATAGAAACCACAAAATCAAGAAGAGCTTGGAGCGAGATATTAGAGATTCTGAGACAAAACAGCTTCCAACCCAGACTGATGTATCCTGCAAAACTATCCTTCAAATTCAATGGAGAAATAAAATATTTCCACGACAAAGAACAACTGAAGAACTTCATGAGTGCCAAACCAATATTGTAAAAAGTACTAAAAGATATTCCAGGCAGAGAAAAAGTAGATTACAATCTCAAGAGCAACAACATAAAGGAACCCTCAAGCAGAATAAGCAAGGAAACAGATAGCAAAAGTAGGAAAGCAACAAGTAATCAGCATGACAAGAATAAGCCAACATATAACAGTTATAACCATTAATGTAAATGGCCTCAATTCACCAGTCAAAAGAATCAGATTGGCAGAGTGGATTAAGAAACAAAATCCAATGTTATGCTATATACAGGAAACACATTTTACCCAAAAGAAAATCCAAAGACTGAAAGGTAAAGGGTGGAAAACAATTCTACATGGAACAGGTTCCCAGTAAAAAGCAGGGGTACCTATTACATTTGCAGACAATGTAAACTTCAAACCAAAATAAATCAAAAGAGATAAAGAAGGCCACTACATACTAGTAAGGGGAAAGCTACAAGTAGAAGAGATAACAATCTTAAACATTTATGCACCAAATACTGGAGCACCAAACTTTATAAGTCAAATCTTAAGTGACATGAAAAACTAAATATTTAATAACACTATTGTAACATGGGACCTAAACACCCCTCTGACATAGAGACAGGTCAACTGGACAAAAACTAAGCAAACAAATCATAGACATGAAACAAAGGTGTGAACAAATAGACTTAGTAGATGTATACAGTGTTCCACCTCACATTATAAGAATGCATATTTATCTCAGCTGCACATGAGTCTTTATCTAAAATAGACCACATTCTAGCCCGTAGAGCATACCTGCCTCAATGCAAAAGAATTGAAATTATCTCTGGCATATTATTGACCACAGTGCAACGAAATTGGAAATTAATGACAAAGGGAACTCCAAAAACCAGATAAACACATGGAAATTGGACAACAGCTTCCTGACCAACCAATGGGTCACACAAGAAATTAAAGAAGGAATTTAAAAATACCTACAAACAAACAAAAATGCAAATACAACCTACCGGAATCTGTGGGATGCAATGACAGCAGTCCTCAGATGGAAATTTATAATGATGAACTCACATATAAACAAAACAGAAAGAGAGCAAATAAATAGCCTAATGCTACACCTCAAACTTTTAGAAAAACAAGAACAAGCCAAACCACAAGCCCAAAGAAGGGAGGAGATTATAAAACTCAGGGCAGAAATTAATGCAATTGAGACGAAGAAAACACTACAGAAAATAAGTGAATCAAAGAGTTCATCCTTTGAAAGAATAAATAAAATTGATAAACCCATAGCCAATCTTATCAAAAAAAGAAAGAACTCAAATTCATGCAATAAGGAATGAAAAGAATGAAATCACTTCAGATCCCACAGAAATTCAAAAGATCATTAATACCTACTTTGAAAATGTTTACTTTCATAGGATAGAAAACTCAGAAGAAATGGACAAATTCCTGGAAATTTATGAATTACCAAAATTGAATCAGGAAGATACAAAAATCCTGAACAATCCAATATCAATTAATGAGATTGAGAATGTCATTAAAAACTTACCAACAAAGAAAAGCCCAGGCCCTGATTGATTCACAGCAGAATTCCATAAAACATTCAGAGAAGATTTAACACCAACACTCCTCAAACTCTTCAGTGAAATTGAAAAAAAAAAAAAAATCCTCCCTAACTCATTTCTAGAGGCAAGTATTGTACTGATACCAAAACAACAGAGGGACTCAACCAAGAAAGAGAACCATAGCCCAATCTCCCTAATGAATGTAGACGCAAAGATGCTCAATAAAACACTAGGAAATAGAATGCAGTGAATCATAAGGAAAATTATACACTGTGACCAAGATGGATTCATTTCAGGCATGCAGGGATGGTTCAATATTCTCAAATCAATTGATATAATTCATCATATGAATAGAGCCAAAGACAAAAACCACATGATCATCTCAATAGATGCAGAAAAGGCTTTTGAGAGAGTCCAACATGCATTCATGTTAAAAACTCTAGATAAAATAGGAATAGATGGCCTTTACTTCAATCTGATCAAAGTCATCTATGACAAACCAGCAGCCAACATCATACTAAATGGACAAAAACTGAAAGCTTTCACTTTAAACTCAGGAACAAGACAAGGATGTCCACTGTCACCACTCTTGTTCAACATAGTTCTGGAAGCATTAGCCAGAGCAATCAGACAAGAGAGAGAAATAAAAGGAACAAGGATAGGAAAAGAAGAAGTTAAACTATCACTATTTTCAGATGACATGATACTTTGAATGGAAGACCTCAAAAACTCCACAGGAAGGCTCATTAAATTAATTGACAAATTCAGCAGAGTAGCTGGATACAAAGTCAACACCCCAAAATTAATACCATTGCTATACACAAACAAACAGACTGAAAGAGAAATTAAGGAAAGCATACCTTTCACAATAGCATCAAAGAAATTGAAATATTTAGGAATCAATCTAACAAAAGATGTAAAAGATTTATTCAATGAAAACAACAGTACTCTGAAAAAAGAGACTAATGAGGATTTCAATAAATGGAAAAATATTCCCTGCTTATGGTTAGGTAGAACCAACATTGTGAAAATAGCCATACTACCAAAATTGTTCTACAGATTCAATGCAATTCCCATTAAACTACCATTAACATACATCACAGATCTAGAGAATACATGCTTTAAATTCATCTGGAACCAGAAGAGACCCAGAAGAGCAAAAGCAATCCTGAGCAACAAGGACAGGTCAGGTGGAATCACAATGCTTGACCTGAAATTATACTAAAAAGCTACTGTAATAAAATCAACCTGGTACAGGCTAAAAAACAGACCTGAGGATCAATGGAACAGATGGGAAGATGGAGCCACAACCACAAACACATTCAGCCACCCAATATTTGACAAAGGGGCCAAACAAGAGCACTGGAAGAAAGATAGTCTCTTTAATAAATGGTGCTGGAAAAATTCACTTGCCTCTTGCCAAAGACTGAAAATAGACCCAAGTCTATCGCCATGCACCAAATTGAAGTCAAAATGGATCATAGATCTCAATATTAAAACAGAAACTCTAAATCTATTGGAAGAGAAAGTAGGTAAAAATCTTGAAGACATAGGAGTAGGCAGAGAGTTCATGAACAAAAATGAAACTGCAAGGGAAACACTTCAAAGAATCAATAATTGGGACCTCATCTTACTGAAAAGGTTTTGCACATCTAAGGAAATCACCAGCAAAGTAAAAAGAAAACCACAAACTGGGGGAAAAAATCCTAGCTGGCTATCCCTTAGACAAAAATCTTCTATCTAGAACATAGAAACAATTAAAAAACATGAACCTGTCCAAATTCAAAGACCCAGTCCAGAAATGGGCATCTGAGATGAATACACACTTCTCAGTTAGAGAAATATAAATGGCAAATAAATATATGAGAAAATGTTCTACATCTTTAGTCATTCGAGAAATGCAAATAAAAACAACATTGAGATTTCATCTTACCCCAGTAAAATTGGCCAGCATTAAGAAATCATCCAATAACAAATGCTGGTGAGGCTGTGGAGAAATAGGAACTCTTCCCCACTGCTGGTGGGAATGCAGACTGGTGAAACCACTATGGAGAACAGTTTGGAAATTCCTCAGCAAACTGAGTCTAGAGGTCCCATTCAACCCAGCTATTCCCCTTCTGGGTATTTTCCCAGAAGATCTGAAAACATCATATCACTGCAATATATGTGCACCCATGTTTATAGCAGCACAATTTGTTATAGCTAAATTGTGGAAGCAACCCAAACGTCCATTCACAGAGGACTGGATAAAAGTACTGTGGCATTTTTATATAATGGAGTATTACTCCGCTATAAAGAAGGACAAATTTCAGGCTTTCATAGGCAAATGGTCACAATTAGACACCATAAGTGAAATAAATCAGAGGTACAAATGCAAGCAACATATTGTATCACTAGTGTAAGAACCTGAATGTGGGACTATAAATTAGGAAGTATGAAGGGAATCTGCTCAAAAGTAAAGAGCAAATGAGATGAGGGGAAGGAGAAAAGGAAGAAAGGGACAAATATGTATGTATGTATGTACGTATGTATACACAGGATGGCTAACATGGTTCCACTATTGACTTATGTCACTTTATGGTAAGGAACAGTTAATGATTGGTTGTTTGATCAAGGTTGTATGTCTATATGTGTTTTCCTGAGCATACACTTTGAAGTTATGAACACTTTGAAGTAATACAACAACCATTGTTAATTCACTGTCACTTGTCTATAATTCAGTTTTGATTGTACTGTTCTTGTGCTACTTTGTGTCTCTTTGTTAATGTCTTCCTTTTTTTTCCTCTTTTACTATAAAGAAAAGAAATATAAACTCAAGGCTTTAATAGGTAAATGGATACAACTAGAGACCATACTCATAAGTGAGACCTATATGTATAAGCAATGTATTGTCTCCCTAGTGTAACAGAAAGTGTAAGAATGTGTAAATAAAATGTAAAAGCTGCAATAGATATTGTGAAAGGGAAAGAAACTGCTCAATAGGAAAGAACATCTGAGTTGAGGGAAAAGAGAAAAGAAGAAAGAAGGAAGGGAAAATGTGTGTGTGTGTGTGTGTGTGTGTGTGTGTATGTATGTTACTAATACAAGTTACCACGAATTTCTATTGGTTTATTTTTAGGAACAGTCAATGTTTAATTGTTTAATAAATCTTGTATAACTATATCTGATAATATGAGCAACTACTTTGAAGATACCAATAACTAATACAACAATTCATTGTTGATTTCCTATTATGATGTTTTGAAATTCTGTATCATTTTTATAGTTTTTGTATTGCTTTGTTTTTGTATTTTTTGGGGGTATTTTGTTTTTCTTCCTGCTTTTTAAAATAAAAAAATAGAAATCCAGAAGATTAAAAACTACTGAAAGTACATAAAGCAGATTAAAAGAAGGCAAGGATAGAATATCAGATCTAGAATACAGGAGCATGACTAGTGACTGGGGAAAAAAGCTATCTTAAAAATAGCAAGAGACCATGCAAAATTCATTCAACAGCTACAGGATAAAGCAAAGAAGAACAAAATAAGATTGATTGGAATCAGTGAAAAATTTGGAGACATTTCAAAAAGCATTAAAAAATTCATAGAAAATAGCAGAAAACTTCCCAAATATGGATAAAGAATTTGACATAAACATAAATGAAGTATACAGAACTCCCAGTAGCCATGACCAAAATAAATATACTCCAAGCCATATAATAGTCATAATCCCAGAATTTCAGCACAAGAACAAAATATTCACAGCAGTTGGACAAAAGAAATTTATTGCTTTAAAGGAAAGCCCATCAAAATCACAGCAGATTTCACAACCCAAACCCTGAGAACTACATTAACACATGAAAATTAAACAAACACACTTCTGAACAACCAATTGGACAGAGAGCAAATTACATATGAAACTAACCTGTAGATACAATTAAACAATAATGCTGATATAACATACCAAAACATATATGATGAAATGAAAACAGTCCTACAAAGAAATTTTATAGTGATGAATTCACACATCAGGAAAATAGAAAGAGCTGAAATAAACAATCTAATATTGAACTTGCAACTTCTAAAAAAAGAAGAACAAATCAAACCCAAAGCTTGCTTAAAGGAGGAAATTATAAAGATAAGAGCAGAAATGAATGCAACAGAGACTAAGGAAATAATACAAAAAATCAACTAAATGAAAAGTTGGTTCTTTGAAAGAATAAATAAAATTGATAAACAATTAGTCAATCTCATCAAAAAGAGGAAAGAAAATACATGAATTCAAACAATTAGGAAAGAAAGAGGGGAAATCACAACAGATTCTATGGAAATCCAGGAAATCATCAATACTTACTATGAGAATCTGTTCCACAAAGATGGAAAACACAAAAGAAATGGACATACTCCCAGACACAATCAAATTGCCAAAAATAAATCAAGAATATATAAAAATTCTAAATAACACAATATCAGCTAATGAAATGGAAAATGTAGTTAAAAATTTGCCAACAAGGAAAAGCCTGGGCCTCACTGATTCACTATTGAGTTCTACAAGAAATTTAGAAATGAACCAATAACACTAATGCTGAAACATTTTAAAGAAATGGAAAGGGAAGCAGTACTTCCAAAATCATTCCTGGGAACTATTATCCTGGTCCCAAAACCAGAAAAGAACCCAACCAAATGAACTAGATGCAAAAATCCTCAATAAGATACTGGCAAACAGAATACCCCAAATCACCAAGAAGATTTTGTATTATGACGAAGTAGGATTCATCACATGGATGCATGGAAAATTCAATATATGCAAATCAATAAATGTGATACACTATATTAATAGAACCAAAGAAAAAGTCACATGATCATCTCAAGAGATGCAGAAAAAGCATTTTAAAGTCCAACACCCATTCATGATAAAAACCCTATAGAAAATGATAAGAGATGGTCTTTACCTCCATCTTGTAAAAGACATCTGTGACAAACCAACACTAACGTCATTTTATATGCTCTCAAAAACTGAAAATTTTCACTCTAAATTCAGGAATAATACAAGGATGTCCAGTATCACCACTTCTATTCAATATAGTTCTGGAAATACTACCCACAGCAATTGGACAAGAGAGAGGAATCAACAGAATAAGGATAGGAAAGGAAGAAGTTAAATTATCATTATTAACTGATGACACAATACTCTGTAGAATATCCCAAAATTTTCACCAAAAACTTGTAGATGTAATCTGCGAATTCAGCAGTGTAGAGGGGTACAAATTCAACACTCAAAAATCAATACCATTTCTGTATACAAGTGACAACCTCAGAGAGAGAGAGAGAACTTAGGGGAAGAATACCCTTCAAAATAGCATCTAATAAAATCAAATACCTAGGCATCAATCTAACAAAGGATATAAAATATTTCTCCAGTGAAAATTACAGTACAATAATAAAGGAGATTAAAAAGGATATCAGAAAATAGGAAGATATCACCTGCTTTTGAATAGGAAGAACCAACATAGTGAAAATGGTCATACTCCCCAAACTGCTATACAGATTTAAAGAAATCCAAATCAAAATACCATTGGCATACCTCACAGATCTAGAGAAAACATTATTAAAATTGATTTGGAACCAGAAGGGACCCAGGGAAGCAAAAGCAATTCTGGGCAACAAAGGCAAGTCAGGGGGCATCACAACCCCAGACCTGAATTTTTTTAAATTTTAAAGATAAAACAATGAAAATATAATAACAAACAAACAGGCATAAACAAAGCAACACCAAAACAACAAAAAACAATACAGAGTTTCAGACAAAGTCATAGGAAATTAACAATGGTTTTTGTATTACATATTGTTATCTTCAAATTTGTTACTCAGTTAAACAAATATAGGCAGGTAAGATTGATCAAATACCCCAGATCAGAGGACAAACAGTACTTTCCTTTTGTATATCGCATTATAGTTTCCTAAGAGTTTTTCTCTTCAACCCCTTTGCCATTTTGTAATATTATTGTTTCATGTTACGGATGAAGAAGCAGGCTCTGTGAGCCAGCCACTTACGCAAGGATCACAGCAGCTAAAATACACAACTTCTTTTTTTTGTTGGTTTTTTTTTTTTTTTTTTTTTTTTTTTTTTTTTTTTTTTTTTTTTTTTTTTTTTTTTTGGCGGTACTGGGGATCGAACTCAGGACCCTGCGCTTGCTAGGCAGGTGCTTATTCCACTGAGCTATATCCCCAGCCCCGGTTACAGCAGCTAAAATACAGAGCCGGGAAATAAATCCAGATCCTCTGATTCCTACTCTAGATCTCTTCCCTCCACTCTGAACAAAGATAATTTTAAGAATAAAGGAAATATTGGTATAAATAGTCCTTCCCAGTAGGTGATTCTAAGCATCATCCTGCAAACAGCATTTTGAGAAGTTCTGGGAATCTAACTCATCTTTTTATTATATTTTTATTCTAAAAATTTTTAAAGTGACAAAACAATGAAGACAAAAATCACAACAACACAAAAGCAACAAAAATGATGCATGACCTCAAGACAAAATGATAGAAATTTACAATGGTTGCTAAATTACATACTGTTATCTTCAATGAGGTTGCTCCATCCATTAGACATTAGAGATAAGAATGTAAGATCGATCAAACAATCAAACACAGTAACAAGTAAAAATAAACAAATAATATAATTAATTTTAAAAGATTAGAAATGATGCAGAGCTTCACCATACAAAATGGTAGGAGTTCAACAATGGTTCTCTTACTGCATTTTGTTTTCAGATCATTCTGATTACCAAATTCAAGCTTGTAAAATTGGTCAAGAAAAAAGAAAATTTTAAGCATTGACTGTTCCTCTCAATAAACTACAGACATCAGCAATACACCTATTCCAGCTATCTTTATATATACATATAAATTTTTTCAAGTAAGTATGATGCAAAATGTACATTAGATATTGTGAATTGGAAAGTAACAGTTCAAAACAAAGGATGAACTGTGATGGGGAAAAGGGAAAAGGAAAGAAAGGAACAATGTGTTTATACACAAGACAGCTCAGGCAAGGATACAGCTAGTTTTTCTTTATTCATTGAAAAGAAAGGTTTGTGCTAATGTTGGTTTAGACAAGATATCATGCCCATATCTTGCTCTCTGAATAACTACCATGAAGATAATAATACATAATGTATTAATTACTGTAACTCTCCTACTAACCTGTTTTGAAACTGTTTTATTGTTAGTCTTATTTTTCTCTTTAAAATAAAAAAAAAAACATCCATTCATTCTAAAAAATAATCCTTATGAAGGATACAAGGTCTTTCCTTCAACATGATAAATTCCTGCTGTGGTCAATCTGCTGCCAATATCATATTAAACAAGAAATATCTAAAAGCCTTCCCTCTGAAAGCAGGAACAATACAAAGACACCTACTCTCTCCACTACTGTTCAACCTAATCCTTCAAAAATTAACCAGGGTAATCAAGCAAGAGAAAGAAATAAAAAGGATACATGTAGCAATAGACAAATTCAAAATCTACCTTATGTACATATGATGTGATCCTTTCCTTACAGGATCCAACAAAAGACATAGAATTGATAACAAATTGCACTGTATTGCAAGGTAAATAATAAACACACAAAACCAATAGCATTTCTATACACTAATAATTAACTCACTGAAAAAGCAATTAAGAAAACAGTATCATTCATAATAGCATCAGAAAGATTAAATATTTGAGTATTAACCTCATTAAGGAAATAAAAGAATTCCACAATGAAAATTACATTAGGTTGAAAAGAGAAATTGAGAAGAAAATCAGAAAATGCAAAACTATACCCTGTTCCTGGATAAGCAGAACCAACATAACAAAAATGTATACAGGTTCAAAACTGATATACAGATATAAAGCAATCCCAATCAAAATGCCACCATCATTTTTCATACAGGTAGAGAAGAGAACCCTAACATTTATATGGAATCAGATGAGACTCAAGTAGCACAAGCTACCCTGGGTAACAAAGGCAAAGCAATGGGCATCACAATACCAGACTTGAAGTTATACTCTCAAGCTACAATAATTAAAACAGCACTATACTGGCACAAAAACAAGCATGATAACAATCCATAGTGTCATAACTTTTGTTATTCTCTTATTACTTGGCTTAGTTTTATTTTTTCATAAAATAAAACAGGGCACACATTAACTATTTCCCATAAGAAAACAAACATAAATGGACAGCTTGCTATCAGCATTCATGTAATTTTTAGCAATTGATGAACTGCTATACATTGTATATGGAAACATCACTACTAAAAACAGAATGCTATGAATAGGATAATGCCTTTTGTTGACAAAGACTATTGATCTAGTGAGCACAGGATAAGCACTAGTGGAAGAGAGATGCCATGGCCCACTTTCTGGGCAAGTTTAGGACTCTAAATGTAGCCGCAAAAGCTTTCAGTCAGTTTTCTTGGGGCAGATGGAAAATTAATTAAACAGAGCACTTGCTTTTCAAAATGGTTGAATAAAATCAGTTATCTGCTCTTAATTTTTTATTGTATTAATGTTGCAATGAAAATAGCTAAAATTTTGATGTTTTGTGTTGATATTTAACCTTCTTTGACTAATCAACCATGAAAACCTCACAGTATATCTGCCATAATTTTCCCTGAAACATAAACAATACCATGAGAAAAATGTAATTTATGGACATATAATATACTAATAACAAACTCCACCACTATATTTACTGAATGTCAGTGTTTTATAAATGTTAATGCATGAAATTCTCACATACCTGTAATCTCCCCCACCTCCTGCAATTAAGAAACAAGCCAGAGCACAGGAACATTAAATAAGGGACTAAATCATATGCTGGTTTATGTGGACCAGTTCTATAGTGTGACCTTTATCCTGTCTTAATAAATAATATAAATTTAATAAGCATGAGAAATTCTGTGAACATTTTCACTTGATTTCTGATAAGTCAAATTTTTTTCTAAGCAGTGTCTGCCATATGACAAGTTCTTACTAAAACTATGCAGTATTTCTAATATTATTGTATTATTAGTAGTAGTACTATTTTCACTTTTCATTAATTTACTTTTTAATATTTTTGTATTTATTTGGCCTGTGAAAAATATCTCAAATCCTATCTTCCATTTATTTCTCTTTAATTTTTCAAAAATCCTTAGTTGGTTGGCTTTATTAATACTTTTGTGACATATAATTTTGTAACTTCCTATACAATATTTTGGGCATTATCTTCTGCACAAATGGCAGTATCCCCATGAGCCACTTACAGTGCAGCAGTCTAGAACTTAAAATACACTCACAGGACTGTAACATTTACAATGATGTAGATACACAATGCTTCCCAAATCTTCAATTATTTCACTGAACAGATTGCTTGTCACTCTGAATTTGTAATGTGAACTTCTACTTAATGCATTTCTTAATATCATTAAGGCTTTGAGGTCACATTTGTAGTTTTTCTCTGTGTGTGTTTATCCTTCTCCTAACACTTGTCACACATTCTATTTTGTTTCCTTGATATTCTACTAATTCCTTTATTCATTGTTTCATCTGTGTATGTCCTCAAGTACATGTCAAACCCTAGGACTTCAAAACTGACGACAGCCCTTATACGTTTCAATCGTTATAGTTGTTGAAGAGATAAATAAAACAACAAAAAATCAATTACAATATCATGAAATAATTACCCTTTGAAAAGCAGGTTGTTCTCTTATGAAAATAAGAAAGGACTCCTCATTGTTTTGGAGACGGCAGAGATAATGAGAACTGTAACAGAATATGTTTCCTCAAAAAAAATGTAATGACAGCCTGTGTGAATGTTGTGGAATCAGCTAGGGACAATTGTGCATGGATGTGAGTCTATATGTATGTATGTGTGCATGTATATGGTTTGTGTGAAGGGAGACAGAGAGAGAGAGAGAGAGAGAGAGAGAGTCAGTCTTCACCTCGTGTGGAGGAAGTGGAAGGAAAGAGGAACTGGAAGGGCAGCAACGATTTCCAGAAATTGGGACTGCAGTCTGGGCATCCATCTGGCCGCCCTGTGCTATCACACTCTGTTCCTGCAGTTGCAGGGCACTGAGAAGAGCATGGCGCAGAATGAGACCAAAACGGTTTCTTAAGACTAATTGTACTCATTGTATTATTTAGGCATCGATTCATTCAACAATACGTAGCCGGTACATGCACTCTTCCACGACAACGTCATGATGAGGGAATATAAAATCGGATCTTTGATGAAGAGGAAGAAAAAAACCCAAGAAATAATAGCCTTTTTAAGAAATGTGCTGGGAAAACTTTTAATCCACATCTAGAAGAAACTAGACATATATTTCCTACTCTGTACTAAAATCAAGTATAAATGTATTTTTTAAATGCAGAAATAAAACTGGCTAAAACTGCAAGAATATAAAAAAAAATTCTTCAACAGATAGACCCGGGCAAGCAATTCTTAAACAGAACTATAGCAGCACAAGAAATACATCAAGAACCAGTAAATGGATATATATTAAATGAGATTATATTAAATTAAAATGGTTCCTATGTTCCATGAAAATGTACTTTATTTTTGTGGTGAAGATATGGGGAACCCCTGAAGAGTTTTAAACAAAGGATTTGCATGAGCTCATTTTATTCAAAAAGACAACTCCAGTTAGTATTTTGGTGTAGATTATGGGGCCAGTTAGTACATAATTCCACTAATAGAGAAATAATGAATATCTAGACTGAAAAATATTCAGAGAACTCTGCACAGAAACAGGTGAGAAAAAGAGGGAACTCAAGGACCATGTCAACTATCTAGCATTAAATTTTACTTTACTGTTTTGTATTTTTGAGACAAGGTCTCACCCTGCGGTTCAGGGTATCCTTGAACACAATTAAGCAGCTCAACCTAATCTCGGACTCACACCAATCCTCCTGTTTTAGCCTCCCCAGTGCTGGAATTACAGGCGTGCACCAGTACAGCTGGCATTAGTGTTAAATTTTAGGCAGATGTGGTGGCACCAAGATAGGAAATATAGCCATAACTGCTTGAGCAATCTCAGTAGCGATGAGGGACTACACTTCGGTCATGTCAGGTGAGTACTATTTCTGAGAGTTCCTGCATGTGGAGCTGCTTGTTGGCAGCTGAATATATTTGCCCTAATTCCAGGCCCAGACTGAAAGTATAAGTTTGTTTTTATTCATAATAAGCAACAGGTAGACACGTATATAATATCATCAAGGGAGAACGTGAAGAGGAGAATGGAAGCAAGAACCCTGGCAGAATCTCAAAATCAGCCTCAATGGTTTCTAATCAGATGTGTATATACAAATACCTTGAGTGTCTATCACAAATGCAGATTCCCAGGGCAACATTAAACCATGCTCTCAGCATGTCTAGAGGATTTCTTTTTTGATATTTATTGGTGTATGATTGCAGTGTGGAATGATTTCATTCCTTGTCAAGAATAGTTACAAATTTATTCTCACTCAGTAGTTTGTTTTCACTCTATCATTTACTTTGCTGTGCAGAAGTTTTTAATTTATTATGATCCCATTTGTTGATCCCTGGTACTATTTCTTGTGCCACTGGGATTCTGTTTAGAAAGTCCTTGCGTATGCTTACATCTTTGAGTTACATCTATTTTATTTTTATGCAAATTAAGCATTTCTGTTTTAACATTTTCATCTTTGACATATTTTAATTTCAGTTTAGTACATGTTATGAGATACAGGTCTAAATTCAATCTTCCGCATGTGGGCAGACAGCTTTCCCAGCACCATTTATCAAAGAAGCTATATTTCCTTCAGTATATGATTTGGGACCCTTTGTCAAGAATCAGATAGCTAAATTTGCCTAGGACTTTTTCAGCATCCTCTGTTCTGTTCCACTGGTTCACATATCTATATGTGTGCTAATATCATGCTATTTTATGACTGTATCTTTGTACTATAACCTGAGATTATAATAGCCCCTGATTTGTTCTTGTTGCTCAAAATTGCTTTTGTTATACTGGATCTCACATGCTTCCCTATGATTTTAGGATTAATGTTTTTGTTTCATGAGGAATAGTTTTGGTAGTTTGATTGAGATTGCCTTAAATTTGTGTATCTGTTTTGGAAGTGAGGACATTTTGACAATGCTAGTTCTACGTATCTGGAAACAGAGGATATGTTTTCCTTTTCTAATGTCCTCTTTGATCTCTTGCTCCAAAATACTCTAATGCCATTGTGGATGTCTCATAGTTCAATGTTTAGGTTAATTCTTAGGTACAGTTAAACCTGCTATTGAAAATAACATGTTCTGTTAGATGAGCAAACATTTCTAATAAATTTTAACTTGATTAATGAGTGATATCTTCCAAGAGTAGAATATGATGACAGACATCACAAGATCACAGCTGAGCCAAAGGTGTTCTCTCACTCTTCCTCGCTCTCTGTCTTTATCTCTGTCTCCATGTCTCTGTCTCTGCCTCTCTGTCTTTGTGGCTCTCTGTCTCTGTCTCTCTGTCTCTGTCTCTGTCTCTCTCTCTCTGTCTCTCTCTGTCTCTCTGTCTCTCTCTCTCTCTCTGTCTCTCTCTCTCTCTCTCTCTCTCTCTCTGTCTCTTTCTCTATCTCTCTGTCTCTGTCTCTCTCTCTTCCCTCTCTGTAGGATTATGGATGATCATTTTACAACAAGAGATTATGGAGAAGATCTTGTTTGCAGAGAAGCAGGCAGAGGAATCCCTTATTTCATCATTTCATAGAATGTTGGATGTTGGTTTATCATAAATGGTTTTTGTAAGATTGATCTAAGGCGCTTCTATACATATTTTCTTTAGGGTTTTTATCATGAATGGCTATTGTGGAAGGTTTAGCTCCATCAGTTGAGATGATCATGTGAATTTTTCTTTCTTTCTGTTTATTTAATGTAGGAAATGTATTGCTTTGGTATGTTGAAACATTTCTTTTTTGGGTTTTTTTTTTTTTTTTTTGGTATCAGGGATCGAACTCACGACCTCAGGCTTGTCAGGCATGCACCTATGCTGCTGAGTTATATCCCTGGCCCTTGTTGAAACATTTTTGAATCCCTAGCCTACTTGGTCATGTATGACATTTTTGATGACTTGCTGCCTTTTGTTTCCCATTATCTGATTAAGGAGTTTAGCATTTGTATTCATTAAAAGATTGGTTAATAGATCTTGGTGGTTGGGTTCTCTTTTAATTTTGTAGCCAAGGCAATACTAGCTGCAAGGAAACACTGTAGGAGTATTCCTTTCCTTTCAATTTCACTAAAGAATTTGAGTTCTGATGTTTGGTCTTCTCTGAAGTTCTTCTACAATTCAATAGTGTATCTATCATGTCCTGGACATTTCTTTGTTGGAAGGCTTTTTATTAATGCCTCAGTTTCATTGTGATTGGAGTACCCAGGATTTTTATGTCAACTTGGTTCAGCTTGAATAATTCATATGTATCTAGCAATCTATCAATTTCTCTTAGATTCCTCAATAACTGCAGGAAATGTGTTCATACTAGTCCAATAATGTCCTGGATTTCAGTCGTATCCATTGTGACTTTTCATCTAAGTGCATTGATTTGGATTTTTACTTTTGGGGGTATGATTAAGTAGAGCTTTGCCTATTTTGCCTATTTTTTGGAGGATCCAGTTCTTAAGCTCATTTATTCTTTTATTTTTTAGTCTCAATTTCATTAATTTCTGCTCTGATGTTTAAAATTTCTTTCACTCTACTTGCTTTGGATTTAGATTGTTCTTACTTTTCTAGAACCTTCAGGTGTATCATAAGGTTTGTTGTTTGTGTGCACTGTTTTTCTATGTGAGCATTCTAACTATGTGTCTCCTTCTTAGGACTGCTCTCTTTGTGTCCCATTAAATCCTGTATATTGTACTGTCATTGACATTTGATTGTAGAAAATGTCCACTTTCTCACTTGTTTTAAAAGCTACTTGTATTCTATATAAGTGGCTGCATTATTCTATATAAAACAGGCACGCTTTATATGACTAATTCAAGTGCTCTGTGTATTCTTGACAATCTAAACTACACAATTTAAATTAGTTCCCTTATACCAACTTTATACACTGCCACAGAAAGCCTATAAATATATCCTACTATGCATGTTTTTCATTAAAAACAAGACTCTTTTTGTCTTGGTGAAAGACAAGCTGTGAATGGTCATCCCTGGGATGCTTTCAGAGCTGGAGTTTCTTTCCTGCTGCACAATACACTGTCCTTGTCAGAGCTGTGACAGACCAGCCTCATTACAATGGACGCATCTCACCTGCCTGCAATGCCTTAGTCTAAGGAAAAGGCGCTGAACTTAAACTAAACCAATTAGCACCCTCCATAGGTTTTTGAATTTCTTTTGAACCAAGAGGAAAATGTCATCTTTATTGTGGAGAACTGAATAAAGTTTTATAAAATACAATAGTCATATTTTTTCACTGAAAAAAAGCCTATCTTCAGCATGAAAGAAAAAATTGCAGTCAACAGATAAATGAATAAGCCCTACAAAACTTTATGCCCTGGTCCTATTAATTCCCAGGACCCAGACGGATCACACCACCTCACTTCCCATGTCTTTACCTATGAATTTTTCCATTAGATTATTAGAGATATTAGTGTTATTTGAATCACCTCATGGATGTATGTGACTTGCAAACTAAAAGGTTCTTCCCAGATACTGTTTTTAAATTACTAGCCTATTTGTTCAATATATGAGCATATGAATTTCTTCTGATGAATTTATACTGTGTATTGCTTTGATATTTTCCATTGTGTGTTACAGAATGCAGCATTAGAACTTATTTTTCCAAAGGATAGCTCTATTTCTTTCATAATGGCTCCTGTAGTCAGCTTACGTGAGGTTAGATCCTTGAGTAGCATAAAAATAGCCATTAAGAGGTCCCAGGAAGATAAATGCCTGTTGCCTAAATGTGACATTGAGCCTGCTTTACAATATCATCATTTAGCGCTCTCTTTAATGACTGTTGCTTCACTTATTTATTGATTGCAACAGCTGTGGCTTAAAATCTGTGTCCCTGGCTTCTCTGTCTCCACATAGCTCAAATCAGTTTCTGTTTATAGCACCATTTAATGGGTGCTCTTATGTGACATTTTTGGCCAAAGCTTTTAATTAAAAGAACATCTTTATGGGCTTAGAGTTTTAAATTAGAGAGGTTTGATTGTATTATTGTTATATAACTTTATTTTCTCTTGTAACATCTCAATTTGGTGCTCTAAATTTCTAGTTTAACCTGAATTTTTACTTAAATAGCCTGTAGGAAGAAGAGCATTTAACATTTTTGAAAGAAAATAACTTTGACAAATAAATATTTTTAAACTCACAAAGATAATTTTCCATGTCCAGATAGCACTTCTTAAGGAAAAAAATAGGAAATTATGAGATACTTTATCATAGGTTTAATAATAAGCTTGCTTTTTAGTAAATATAGTAATTGATTGACTGTGTCAATCTGAGAAGCTTAAAAGCTTAACTAAATCAGTTTAGCCATTCTACATCTTAGAGTGTAGAGGACCCGCCCTAAGGTGGCTCATCACCAGTGCTGTGCTTAACATGTATTTTAATTTCCTTTTAGTAGATTGGGGAAAAACTTTTCTTTTTTCCTTTAATTTGTATGCCTTTGGTATTGAAGCAAAGAAGTCTTTGCCTATTTAAAATTCACAGAGATTTTCTCCCTGTGTTTTTTGTTGGAAAAGTATAGTTTTAGTTTTTATATTTAGATCAGTAGTTGATTTCAAGTAAATTTTTTATAAATGCTATAAAATAAGTTTTAATAACATGGGGCATCACTTTCTTTAGATCTTTAAATTCCACTAACAGTGATTTATGTGAACATTGCATACATTTTATTCAACTAATTTCTAAATATTCAATGGAATTCAGTGCGCTTGTAAGTATAATTATCTTTTATTTCAAATTCTAAGTTTTGTACTACAAAATATAAGAACTTTTTGTACATTCACCTCTTGCAATATTACTAAATTGACTTTTTGTTCTAGTAAATATTACTGCATATTATTTGAGTTTCTATACCTGTGCTACTGTTACCTGTAAGCAAAGACAGTTTTATTTCTTTCTTTCAAATCCATATAACATTATTCCTTTTTTTGTCTTGTTATAGTGGTTAGGATTTCCCATAATATTAAATAAAAGTAGTCAGAACAGACTCTTGTTTAAAACTCATTTTAGAGAAGAGATCAGTCTTTCAAAGATATTGATAAGTGTATATTTCTTTATTTGTTTAAGATTGTTGTCTTCACTTTGCTGAACACTTTTATGATTAATTAATGTTAAACTTTATTAAATATTCTGGATTTGTTGTAAAGATCACAGTTTTGATTATTTTTATGTGGTTAACATAGTGACACACTGACTTTTTCAAAAGTCAAGTCAACTTTACATTTCTGATGAACACTACATGTTCAGTGTGAATTATTTTTTTCTATATAGGCAGAACAGACTGTCAATACTTTAATTTTTATGGCACTGTTTCTTCCTGCTACCTTCATAATTTCTTGTTCTTCTTTCTTCAGGTATTTCTCTTGGTATCAATTCTTCTTAATGTATACTCTGCCTGCAGAATCTTGATTGCTTCGTTTAATTTTAAATGCATTTTAGTCATTTTGTTCTCAAATATTTCTTTTCCATTTAATAGTAAAGGAGCTCTTAGTTCTTTTTTTTTTTATTTTTTTTTTTTTTTTTTTTTTTTTTTTTTTTTTATTTTATTTTTTTTTATTTTAGAAACATAAAAGTACAAAAACATATTGACAAACAGACACCTATTATCATAGAAAATAGTACAATCACAACTAATCTATAGACAAGGTGATATGGTCTCAACAGTAGTTGTTGTTTTATCCATTGATATCTTCGAATTGTAGATGTATGGACCCATATACAGACATGCAAATTTA
>PVLD010011932.1:0-62734 GCA_004027595.1 Dinomys branickii | reverse complement strand
ATGGGCTGGGGATATAGCTCAGTGGAATAAGCGCTTGCCTAGCAAGCGCAGGGTCCTGAGTCCGATCCCCAGTACCGCAAAAAAAAAAAAAAAAAAAAAAATTCTAGCTATATTTTGAGACCGGTCCGAGAAAAATAAACTCCCAAACAGCCAAATTAGAATTTAGTAGCGCTTTTAATAGTTGAGCCCAAGGGCCCCCACTCACACCTCTGTTTCGAGGCTGAGAAGTGAGAGCCCCAAGCCCATTGTATGCAGGGCTTATAAAGACAAAAACCATAATGAATACACAGGTGTGGCAGGGACGTTATGCTTGGGTAACGGTCCTGTTTCTGGCAGGGACGGGCAATGCTCTTTGAATTCTTTCTGAGAAAGAACAAGGAACCTTTAAACAGTAATTATGTTACCGTACATGGACTTTAGCTGTTTGAGGTGAATCGGGGGTCAAGCATGAGGTCAGTCTAGCAAGCAGCAGGGTACTTAGGCCATTACATATTTGAATTAACTTAGGGCTGGGGATATAGCTCAGTGGAATAAGCTCCTGCCTAGCAAGCGCAGGGTCCTGAGTCCGATCCCCAGTACCAGGAAAAAAAAAAAAAATGAATTAACTTTCAAATGAGTTCATTCTTTTTTTTTAGTACCAGGAATCGGACTCAGGACCTCACACTTGCCAGGCAGGCGCTGTGCCGCTGAGATATATCCCCGGCCCCGAGTTCATTCTTCATAATTAGAAAATTTAAGTATGTTCCTCAAATATGCAACTACACTGACAACCCCATTGTCTAGGAATGTTTTAGATTTGTCAAGAATGAACGTACGAAGGAGTCCAGAAGACTCACCAATTTCGCCCAAAGCAAGCTCTAGGGACACACTTATTTGCAGCTTTCTCTAGTAACAGTTGCCTGTTGTCCCAGGCTCACAGTTCCCAGAACAAGCACTCTGGCTGTAGTATTGTCCTGACCTCCCATTTTTCAGATGAAGATGCCAAAGATCAGAAAGCTCTAATGAACTTACCCTAAGTCATGTAGCAGGGAAGCGGCAACAAGTCCTTCAGATCCTATCTTATTACACCATGTTGTCATTTCTGAGACATCCTCCCTGTGTACTTCTGGCTGGTCTTGGACTCACTATGTAGCCCAGGCTGGCCTCGAATTTTTGGTGATCCTCCTGCCTCAGCCTCCCAAGTGCTGGGATTACAGATGTGCACCAGCACAGTGGGTGTCATCTCTGTAACCCTAAAGTCCAGGAATCCGTAACTTGTACCATTTTCTGTCCCTCTGCTGGCAGAAGTTATGCCTGTCTTTTAGCATCAGAGCCCTTTCAAGGTCTGGATGTCCTCGCAATCTCTTAGTGATGCTGATCTCTCCCACAGCACTTCCTCCCTGTGGAGCCTGGGCCACACAGTCAGACTGCAGTGCGCTGGCTCCCATCCGTGCTTATGAACACAGTCCATGAGCTCCTAACCTCAGAACAGGAAGCTGGCTTCTCCATGACTGTATTCTAAGCACAGACGTAGACTAGTAATAATACCAAATCTTAAATTTCAAATGAAAATTTAAAACCATTCTAAATCCGCCACTGAGCATTCCAAGCTTACTCTGATATCCTCCCTTTGCCATCATTACCCTGCTCCTTGTCAGAAGATGACCTTGTTTCCCAGTTCACAGAGAAAATTGGGCCTTTGGTGTGAAGGGAAGAGACTTATTTAACCTCTAGGCCCTGCATTTATAAACCCATGTACAACTGTGTCCATCCTTATCTTCTGTAAGTTTCTGGATAAAACTCTTCCCTCTCAGCTTAAAGGAAATGTCCCTTCTATTCAAGATTAAAATTCTGCAGTTATTGCACATGCCACTCATGTTCCATTTATCTCTTATATTTCCATTTTCTGTCTCCCTCCTAGAGCCTTTTGTGCAACCCACCACAGTCCCTCTTTGAAACAAACAAAATGAAAGCCAGTCTCATGAAGCATTCCCTGAAACCTGCATCTCCTTCAAATTCCTGATACCCCTCAATCGACCTTTAGTTTACAGCAAATCTCTTGTTTCTACTTCTTCAGATTCCATTTGCCCTCAGGACACTTGAGTTGGGCTCACATTTCCATCAGGTCACAGCTCTCCTCGCAAAGTCTGCAGAGTCTGTAATGGTTGCCCACTTGGTGATTACTGCTCTTTTTTCATTAGTACATGTTTGTGGAGTGACTGCATTCACTCATCCTGCGGAGTCGGTACATGTAACATGTACTTAATACGTCTTAATTCTCTTTCTTTTTTTTTTTTGAGACAGGGTCCTGATATGTAGATCAGGCTGGCCTTGAACTCACTATGGAGCCCAAGCTGGCCTCAAACTAGCAATGATTCTCCTGCCTCAGCCTCCCAAGTACTGGAATTACAGGTGAGTGCCACCATGCCCAGCTCCTCTTTGGTATCTAAAGTAGTTAGTGAATTTTATTTATAGACTTTCTAATATTAAACCATTCCAATCAACCTAGAATGAACCCTGATGGAGCCTTCTAACACACTGCTAGCTTTACTTGCTCAGACTATATATTTGTGTTCCAAAGTAACACTGGGGTCTTGGTTACTTTTTATTTTGCCGAGACAAAATACCCAACGCCCAAAATTATGGATGGAAAAGTTTATTTAGCTTACAGTTTGTGCAGGTTTCAGACCGTACTTGACTGGTTCCAAGGCAAAGTGACACATGGCAGAGGGCAACAATGCATGGTGGTGGAAGGCAGCAAAAGCAGCAAAAGGGAGGAGCAGCAGCAAGCAGCCTCTTTCCCTCCCTTACATTGTATGCAAACTACCCGCCCCAGGGCAGGTGCAGCACTCATAGCCATAATCCCAGCACTGGATTGTGGATCAATCATAAACTCTAAAAGCCTGCCCCATGACTGCATGTGGCTTCGGGGGGAACATCCAGACTCAATCTATATCATTCCACCCCTGACCCCCCAAACACTCATGTATATCCCTTTATGCAAAAAACATTTTTGTCCAGCTCTAAGAGATGCTAAAATCTTAGCAGTTTTAGCATTGCTAAAAAGGCCAAGTCCCAAGTCTCCTTTCAGATGTAAGGCAAACTCTTAGTTGTGAGCCCCTGTACAAGTGAAAAGTTAAGCACTTCCAACATTTAATGGCACAAAATACACATTACCATTCCAAAAGGTACAAACAGGGAGATACAGAGCACTGGGACCAAAGCAAGTCCAAAATCCAACAGGGCTAACACTGTGTCCTATAGTTTCAGGTCCAACCCCTGAAGCAATCTGTGGCACACTGCGAGCTCCAAAGGGCTTGCATGAGTCCACCCCTGTGGCACTTCTGGTGGTTACAGCTCCCATAGCTTCTCTCTTGGGCCCACTTTGCTCCCTCCTTGTAGCTTCCCTCAGAGAATCCATGTTCCTGACTTTTCCATACTTCTGAGGTCTCTGGTGCACCTTTTGCTTCACACTCACAGCTTCATACTGCCCTCTCAGGGGCACACTGCCTGGCCTCCCAGGCCTTCTGGAATCAAAGTGGAAGCCTTTTAAACCTCAGGACTCTTCCATTTTGTATGCACCTCAAACCAACGCCATGTGGATGATGCCAAGGTCTGCTGCCACCCGGAGCAGTACCCAAGCTTTCCTCGCTCTTGGGCCTAGGGTTCAAGTGCCTGGATCACTGGGCACTCTGAATCCAACTCTGAATCCAATTCTGAGCAGCAAATTCTCTATGCCGGCAGGCAACCTAGTGCAGCCATTCTGGAACATGGATACTGCCTCTCCTCAAGGCAAGGTCTTTCACCTTTGCAGTTTTGAAGCTGCAAAGCGTGGAGACTTGCTTCTTGTGATGCCCTCCAGCCATGTTTTTTATTCTCTTGTTCTTCTTAGCATGGAGATCTCCTCAGCCTTATCTTTGCAGTTCACAGCTTTACTGGAGCTTCCTTTCTGGCCAAAAACTCACAATATTTTAAATCATTTTACTGGGCTCTTTGCTCTTGATTCTCAATACAAATCTGGCTAAAAGCCCCCAACAATAGCCATGCCACTGCCTCAACATTCAACTGCCTTGAACTTTTTTTGCCAGATTAATTGGTCCATTGTCATTAACCTCAGTCTCAGGCAAAGTCTCTGGACACAAGCAAAATGGTGACAAACTTTCTGCCAAGCCATAACATATATCATCTGGAGTCCGGCACCCAATGCAGTCTTTCTACCTAGTAGAAACCTCCCAAACCTGGTCTTTACCAGCAGGATTTCTACCAACCTTCTGGCCTTCTGAGCTCTGATCAGACGCTCCCATAGAGAAGAGCTGAAGGTGTTCCAGCTCTACTCTTTTAGGCAATATCTCCAAAACTTTCTAAACATTTTCACAGGCCATTTCTAAAGGCTCTTGGTGAGCCAGGCATGGTGGCCCATGCCTGTAATCCCAGCACTTAGGAGGCTGAGGCAGGAGGATCATTGCGGGTTCCAAGACCAGCCTGGGCTACAAAGTGAGCTCAAGGCCAACCTGAACTGCATAGCAACACCTTGTCTCAAAATGACAAAATAAATAAAATTTTAAAAAAAATAAATAAAGGCTCTTGAACCACAGGGTCAGGTGTAGTCACAGCAATGACCAGACTCCTGGTACCAAATTCTGTCTTGGTTACTTTTTTCTCATTGCTGAGACAAAATACCCAACACCAAAAATTAAGGAAGGAAAGGTTTATTTAGCTCACAATCTGTGGAGGTTTTAGACCATACTTGACTGGCTCCAAGGCAGAGTGGCACAGGGCAGAGGATAACAGTTTATGGCGGCAGAAGACAACAAAAGCAACAAGAGCAAAAGGGAGGAGGGGTGGCAAGCAGCCTCTTTCCCTCCTTTACACTGTATGCAAACTACCCGCCCCAGGGCAGGTGCAACACTCATATCCATAACTCCAACCTTGGACCACAGATCAATCATAAATTCTAAAAGCTCACCCCATGACTGCATGTGGGGGGACACGCAAACACAAACCGTGAGAGCTGGCCTAACATACCCTTTTGTCATGCTAATTTGCACAGTTTAGGTGTCCTGGCTTCGCAGGATATAAACTGAGCTGGAACATTTTCGTCCCTTTTCTGTCTTTACACTAGATTAAGTTATAGTTATTTCTGTGTCTCTGATGTTAGGACGTGAATTCCCTGAAGCCAGGAACTGTGCCTGCCCCCTCATGTGCTGTTTTCCCTGCACCTAGGACGGTGGATAACGTTTGGCAGGAGGTCAGATGAGGTTGGTTAAGTTGTGCTTTCCTGGCTTTGACCTTGCCAGCAGCACAGTGTCTATACCTGTGACCCGTAGAGTCCCACACTTCCTTAACTCCCTTATTAAAAGCCTGGCTCCTTCTGTGATTCCTTCACCGTATGCCTAACCAGGCCAGCAAGGAGGAATCTAAAAAATATTTGCAAAATAAGTTGAAGGAAGTTTTAAGGGACTTGGAAGAGTGCTGTACCATCACATTTTAGATGAGGCTCAGGCCAGGCCCACATACTTCTGCAGTGACTGTCACCGGCCCACACCTCCGTGTGCTCCATATCCCGCTTCCCTGCTCTTGCCCATCTGGCCCGGTGCCCTTCTGCTGTTCTATGCATGGTGTCTGTTACTCCTGTTCTCTCCCTTCTACCTCCATAAAATTTACCTGTCCTGGTTTTCATTTCCTGAGGGCTTAAGGATTCAGCCCACACGTCAGATGAACTAATTTTCATTAATAGAGAACAGTAATCAAAGAAGCCAAAAGCAGTGCATACGCTGGTGATAAATGGGCGTCTTAAAGCATTATGCTTTTTCTAAGTATAAAATACATGTTTGTTACAGAAAAAAATTAAACACATATGCATGAAGAACCCACATGACAGAAAATCAGGCATGGATGGGGATATAGCTCAGCGCCTGGTAAGTGCAAGTCCTTATCTTTAATACATATTGCTCAATTGCCTTATAAAAAATTGTATTGCTTCACGTTTTTTCCAGCCCATTTCCTAGAACAGTTACTGATACTGGTATTATCATTTTTTGTTTAACATTTGCCAAGCAAAGATCTACTCATACAAAGGTATAAATATTTTAAATATAGCCTATTGAGGACAAAGTATCCTTCCACCAGCCTTCCAAATTAAATATTTTCCTGCTGTCTAGACAACTAAGGGAAGAGAGATAAGAATCTCAGCTACTTCCTTAAATGACACAAAAGATCACTCACATATCTCTGTGCATCAGAGAATTTGCCAGTGGTAAATAGCAGGAGCACACTAAAGGAAATCTTTTGTCTCAGGTAAACTCTATCCATCAACCTATAAAATTAGCTGGACATGGTTATGCAAGCCTGAAATCCCAGCACTCTAGGAGGTTGGGGCAGGAAGATCATCACAAGTTCATGGCCAGCCAGGGCTACTTGGTGATTTCAAGGCCAGCCCGAACTCCATAGTGAGACACTGTCTCAAAAAGCAAACAAAAGAAGGAAAAAGGAGAAGAGAAAGAGAAAGGAGGAAGAAGGAGGGGAGAAAGAGAATTGACAGAAGGTATAAAATGAACATAAGTGTAGTTACTATTATAGTTGTTAAAAATAACAGCCACCAAAAAAACTCAGCAGCTGTCATCTGCTCCCCTCACTATGTTCAGGCCCCACAGCAAACATTTTACCTTCGCAACAACCCTGAAGATCAGTATTATGTAAGTGTTGTGGGCAAAACTGAGGGTCCCACAGGTTAAAGAAACTTGTGTAGAGTTGCATAAAAATAAGTGGCAAAGCCAGAATCCAACCCAGGCCACTTTAATTCCAAGTCCACACTAAAATACAAATGAGCCGCTTCCCCTTAGCACTTTCTCGCAGGGCTTTCATAGTCCGGCCCTGCAAATAGTTCAGATGCAGGCAAGAGGTATTGTGACCAGTTCCTCGAGGAGGGGCAGCACACAAGAAGAACACCTGCGGAGCCTCACACAGCGGATGCTTTCCATCAAGATCATAACCAGGACCAACTTGCAGAGAGAACTGGAAAGTCTCCCCCATCCGCACTGAGTCAGGTCTATGACAGCCCTATAGACTTTCCCCTGCCGCAGCAGGAATGCCAGTTACAGAACCATGACCGGCCGTTTGGCCTCCTCCAGCCCTTCCTCATTCAGCAACTTTGTTCTTTTTCTGTTTCTGCTCCCAGATGACAGGGCTACTTTAAAAAAAGAAATCATTTCTGCAAACCCATTTGAAGCAGCTCATTCTGCTGGCTTTCAGCCAAGTAGCACTCTGTCAGAATAATATAGAAATCTGTTTTCCAATGCTAAAATTAAAAAGCCTGAGTTGCATTTTTTGAGTTGTTAGGCCATTAGATTAAGCAAAAAATATAAATATATATGTAAGCTTTGGCTTGTCCAAAGTACCATATTTTGGACATTGCAGTTTTATGTTTTTGTTGGTTTGTTTTGTTTGTTTTGAGACAGGGTCTCACTGTGCAATCTAGGATGGCTTCAAACTCAAGCGAGCTTCCTGCCTCAGCCTCCCCAGGCATGTACTGCTACACCCAGCAATTAGGGACCTTTTTACTTTTTTTGTTTTGGTGGTACTGGGAATCCAATTCATGACCTCACACCTGCAAGGCAGGCACTGTGCCACTGAGCTATATCCTCAGCTCCTAGGGACCTTTTTAAAAAGAAGTCAAAGTTTTTTGTTTTTTGTTTTTGAGGCAAGATCTTGCTCTGCAGTTCAGGCTGGACTTGAACTCACTTTGTAGCCCAGCCTGACCTCAAACTCAGAGTGATCCTCCTACCTCAGCCTCCCAAGGGCTGGAATTACAGGTAAGCACCACCACGCAAGCAAGAAGTCAATGTTTTAAGGTATCTATAAGGTTCATTGTATAGTTTATTTTGTTTTTCTAGTCTTTCTGGTTTTTTTTTTTTTTTTTTTTTTTTGGTCTTTTTTGAGACAGGGTCTCACTATGCAGTCCAGGCTGGTCTTGAGCTCACTTTGTAGACTAGGCTGGTCTCAAAATCACAAGGATCCTCCTGCCTCAGCCTCCCAAGTGCTAGGAGTACAGGTGTGCACCACTACACCCGGCTTATATTTTATCCTGCATAATTAATTTTAGTAGTTTCCTCAGTAAAGATCCACACTTGACAGCTTTCCAATACTTAAGGTAAATCAGTGATACAGTGTTCCAGGCAGAGGTAAGCGGGAGAGCTGAGCTCCAGGAATGGGTGGGCAGAGCAGGAGAAGAGAAAAAGGAATCTGAGGCTGGAAGCTTGAGCCTGAGGGCCAAGAGAGGATGCGGGGTGGGTAGCAGGGCACCCTCATAAGCACAGTAGCGTTTTGAAAATCTAACGTCCTCTGATCCAGAACTTCAGCTTCCTGAGTCACAGTCTCTAAAGAAGAAAAACCAAGCCCATCCTGAGTGTGTGTTTGAGTGTGTCCGTGTGTGTGTTTAGGGGTGCATCTTGTTTGTGGCTGTGATAGCTAAGCACTCAGTTAATGCTAACATTGATACAGGGAGAAGAAACTCCAAACTTACTAGGTGTCTGGTAAGAGTTCATGTTCCCTAAAATCAAAGAATGAATTCAAGGAATGGAGGTTAAGAGCAAAATATATTTACTGCGGAAAGACAGCTACTGTCTGAGAGAGACACTGCCTTTTCTAGGGATTTTTATAAGCAAAACTATGAGGCAAGGCAGGTCCGAGGTGGGGGAAATGGGAAATCACAAGGTGGGCATGAGGTGGGACGAAACCACGGAAAACTGATAAGCTCACCAGCAATAATTGCTCGAGTACTATTGATTAAACGGGGATCAATGGGGAAGGAATCAAGGAGCGAGTGTTTTGAAGCAGAACTGGGGCTCTTCCTGGAGGGGGCGGGTCAGTGGCTCTGGCTTTCAAAGTGATCGATACCTATTTAGAGGATCAGTCACTGCTGTTTATCCTCAGGGGAAGTATGTGAGCGCGTTACTCTCATCTTTGGTCTGGAGGTCTGGCCTTCATCGGAGGTGCTTCCCGCACAGTTGCAATGTAACCCATCTTCTGCACTGCTCCTTCGAGCGCCCCGCCCTGTCTGACTGCCCACAATATTTCTCCCTAACTTAGCTGTCCAGAACCACATCACTTGCTAGGAAGGAGCTCAGTTCTCCCCTTCACAATGAAACTGCAGAGTAGTTAACAGCCTCTCAGCAATGGTACAGTTAGAAACCCAGAAGCGCAGTCACGCCTGGCCTGCGTTCAGCTGAGAGCGCAGGGCACCCTCCTGAACGTCCCCGGGTTACATCGGGGGCACGGCTCGCCACGCCCGGCCGCGCCACGCCGCTGCCCTGCTGAAAGCGCAGCGCCCCGCAATCCTAAACCTGGGGCCAGTATAGAACTAAAAAGAGGCAAAGTTCAGGATCGCAAAAGGCGGTTCCTTCGCGGAGAAAAGATGGGAAAGAAAGAGGGCAGGCAGCTACCGCGAGGTGGGAGGGGCTTCAGAGCTGAGCCCCGGAGCTCCCCGGCCCCTGGGTCTTTCCCACCCCCAGCAAGGGGCTTGTCCATATCCGATCGGCTGTCTTTGCTACCGCTGGCCTTTTGGTTTCTTCCTGTCCCTTTATAATGGATAAGTGAAGGGCAGGGCCTATTAGGAAGGCAGCTTCCTGAAAGATGAAGTAAAGGCGACACACGTACGCGAGAGTATCTGGCGCAGCGTTATACTGAGGTTAGAGTGAGAACACACGTACATGTGTACATGCCTAGGGTGCGTGTGCGCACGTGTCTTACCTGTGAAATAGAAGTCCTCAGGTGGCTGTGTCCCACAGCCCTTGCGTTTGTCAGGTGGGTGAGGGGAGCTGGCTTTCCAGGTAATTGCGCTGCAGGGCACAGCTCCCCCATCTCGCAGCTTTCCCGCCTTTGTCTTTCTAATACCCTAGTGCCAGAGACCACCTGTGAGGGCAGCCACTGCTCCTGGGGGTAGCGGCAGAGACTGCTTTTATTGATCTCAACAAAGCTCAATCTCAAACTTTAGTACAAGCTTTACCAGCAGGGACGATTATGTCAATTGGGCAGTGAATTTTGTGAATTGGAAGTTTTTGCTAAAGTATTGAGAGCTTTGGATAAAAGACATTTGTTTCATCATTGTTTTCAGGCTTTGATGGATCATGGTGTTAAAGTTGCGTCAGTTCTGGCCTACTCATTCAGTAGACGGTGCTCTTACATAGCAGAATCAGATGCAACAGTAAAGGAGAAAGCAATTCAGGTTGGCTTTGTTCTAGGAGGCTTCCTTTCAGATGCTGGCTGGTACAGTGATGCTGAGAAAGTCTTTCTGTCTTGCCTTCAGCTGTGTACTCTGCATGATGAGATGCTTCACTGGTTTCGTGCAGTAGAGTGCTGTGTGAGGTTACTTCATGTACGAAATGGAAACTGCAAATATCATTTGGGTGAAGAAACATTTAAGTTAGCGCAGACGTATATGGATAAACTGTCAAAACATGGCCAACAGGCAAACAAAGCTGCACTGTATGGAGAATTGTGTGCCCTCCTGTTTGCAAAAAGTCACTATGACGAGGCATACAAATGGTGCATTGAGGCAATGAAAGAAATTACAGTAGGCTTACCAGTTAAAGTTGTGGTGGATGTTCTAAGGCAAGCTTCTAAGGCTTGTGTGGTAAAACGCGAATTTAAGAAGGCAGAACAGTGAATTAAACATGCAGTGTATTTGGCACGGGATCATTTTGGACCCAAACACCCAAAATATTCTGATACATTGCTAGATTATGGGTTTTACTTACTCAATGTAGATAATATCTGTCAGTCTGTTGCAATTTATCAGGCAGCCCTTGATATTCGACAGTCAGTGTTTGGTGGCAAAAATATTCATGTAGCAACAGCTCATGAAGACTTGGCTTACTCTTCTTACGTTCACCAGTATAGCTCGGGGAAGTTTGACAATGCGTTATTCCACGCTGAGAGGGCTATTGGTATCATCACCCACATCCTGCCTGAAGATCATCTTCTTTTGGCGTCATCAAAGAGGGTGAAAGCACTTATTTTAGAGGCGATTGCAATTGACTGTCATAATAAGGAAACTGAACAGAGGCTGCTTCAAGAAGCTCATGATTTGCACCTGTCTTCTCTCCAGCTAGCTAAAAAGGCTTTTGGGGAATTTAATGTACAGACTGCAAAACACTATGGTAACCTTGGAAGACTTTATCAGTCAATGAGAAAATTCAAGGAAGCTGAAGAAATGCACATCAAAGCAATTCAAATTAAAGAACAACTTCTTGGTCAAGAAGATTATGAAGTAGCCCTTTCAGTGGGACATCTGGCTTCTTTGTATAATTACGACATGAATCAGTATGAAAATGCTGAGAAACTTTATTTGCAATCCATAGCAATTGGGAAGAAGCTTTTTGGTGAAGGCTATAGTGGACTAGAGTATGATTACCGAGGCCTTATTAAACTTTACAACTCCACTGGAAATTATGAGAAAGTGTTTGAATATCACAACGTTCTGTCTAACTGGAACCGGTTGCGGGATCGGCAGTACTCGGTGACTGATGCGCTTGAGGACATCAACACCAGCCCCCAGTCCACCGAGGAAGTGGTGCAGTCCTTCCTCCTCTCTCAGAGTTCTGAGGGGCCCAGCTGCTGAGGGCGGCCTCAGTTAACCAACTACCTTTTCCCAGATTCCAGGGAATCCATACTGTGAAATCAAAACCATGTTGTTTTTGAGGGCTGGAATTTGCATTGAAACACTGGTCCACGGGCTGGAGGTACAGCTCAGTGGGCTAAGTGCTTGCCGCTGAGCACTAGGGCCCTGAGTTCGATCCCCGGTCCCGGAAAAAAAAAAAAAAGAAACACTGGTCCAGTCCATTGAAGACCCTATTTTGGGTAATGCCTATCTTGCAGAGTGTCTGTAGAATAAGCATATATTCAGTTATATTCAGCATGTACCGCATGTATAAGTAGTCTGGCCCACCTTTTCAACCTAGTAGAACAAACACCAGGAGAATCTTTTTTTTTTCCTTTTTTTCCTTTTTAAAAAAATAATTCATTTTGCAGTAAGCCTGAAAGAAAAAAAGAACCCCTAAATAAAACTATTTAAGAGTTTAAAAAAAAAAAAAAAAAAGCTCAACAAGGCCTTTATCCTACCTTTTCCCTACCTACAGGGCCACCTGCCCCCACACTCGCTTCTGGAATCCTGAAACAGGGAAGCTGTGTGAGCGGCGCGCGGCCTTTCTCTCCATTCAGACAGCACCGCGCTCAGGATTATCCAGGCTCGAATTTAGGAGGGAACACAGAGTCATGACATCAGACAGAGACACAGTGATCAGTGGGGGCCTGGGACGAGTGGTGCCCGGCCCTGTAGGTGCGGGAACCTGAGTTGCTGAGCCCACTTTCCCCTTCCCACTTGAGCCCCTTTTCCTTCTCTCCTTCTCTTTGCCCTTATCCCTGTTCCTGGTACCGTCCCGTGATGGTCAGTCAGTGCATCAGCTCACTACATGCTACGAGGTGTACACTTGGCCATTCTTGCTGTACTGTATTACAGACAGCAAACTTAGGTAGAAATATTACAGGCACTCAGAAAGGACAAGGGCCTTGAAGAAGCCAGTGCAGAAGATAAAAACACGTGAAAACCGCAGCTGGAGGCGTGCTCGCCGAAGGCCAGGCCTCCGGAGAAGGACGAAGTGGCTGCACCTACACACGTCCCCGAGGGATAAACAGTGATGACTGACATTCTAAAGGGGCATCAGTCACCAGGATGGGGAATCAGGGCCTCTGACTCATCGCTTCCAAAATTGGCCCTTGTTCTTTCCTCACACGCTTGCTACGTGACTTGCTTCGCCATTGGATCAACACCACACAGGCAGCTACATTTGTAATCTTATTGATGTGTCCCTCCTTGCACCCACCTTGTGATTTGGCTCTACAGAGCTTCAGTGAACAGGTGGGCTCATGGGTAACCAAGCCACTTTCTCGGTCCCCTCCTGTCTCTGTGTCTCCCTCAATAAAATTTTCTACTTTTAACCTCTTTCGTTCCTCACAATTCATTCTTTGATTTTTGGGAACACAAACTGGGCGCATCAAAGATCTAGCAGGATGAGTGTTATAACACTTTCCTACATCATTTGGAGGTCCTACGTCATTCCTACCATACCTGGACTCCTTTGGCCTACTCAACTGTAACAGTAGGGAATACTGAGGCCCAGAGAACTAAGCCACGCAGGTGGTGAGAGGATGAAACTGAGACTGGGACTTCCACTGTTTTAGATTCAAAGTCAGTCTTTTCATCATAACATACCTTGCCCTTGTGAAATATCTTTGCTGACTCATATCAATTCATATGTTGTTTACTTGTAAGAATATGTGGCCTTCATCATTAATTTTGTGACTGCTCAGTATTCCAAGGAGTGAAGCCATAATTAGGTAAGCAATCGTTTTCCCACTCCTGAAATTTTATAATAAACTGCCAGGCTTGTGAAGGCAAGTGGATAATACCAGTGTTATAGGCAGCTGAGTTAGACAGAACTTTTGTAGGCAGTCAGACAGGGCTGGGCCCTCGAAGGAGCCAGCATGAAAGATAAGATACATGTGGGCCAGACCTTAAGACAAAAGGTGCTAAACAGATGCACCCACTTACCTCCCAGGTGTAAACATCAGGGATTGATATTCTTTTTTTTTTTTTTTGCGGTACTGGGGATCGAACTCAGGACCCTGCGCTTGCTAGGCAAAGGGATTGATATTCTAAATAAGTAACAACCACCTTCTAAAAGCCAGGAAGAGTCACTAGCCCAACCCCCACAGGAAAAGCCCTGATCTGTATTCATGCCCCCTTGCTACGTGACTCCCTTCTCCATTTGATCCCAGTCCACTCAGTCTTACCTGAATATTTATCCTTGCAGTCTTATTGGCTGACCATAGTTTTGTCCATTTCCCCTACCTTGGACCCACCTTACCCATGGTTTTTCCCTATAAAAGTCACTAGAAAAGACAGAGTGTGGGGGGGTAATCACCTCGGGCCCCCCTTCTGTCTCTCTCTTGAACAGAAGCTTTCTCTCAATAAATACATTCTGTTCTTAACCTCCGTTGTTCCTAAAATTCATTCTTTGGTTTTAGAGAACACGAACTCATCTCAGATATCGTTCAGGTTGGGAGTTTTTATTTTCCTGTATCACCAGCACTCTGAGAGGCCGAGGCAGGAGGATCACAAGTTCGAACACAGCCTGAGCAATTTATTGATTTATCAAGACCTTGTCTTGAAATAAAAAATAAGCCAGGTGTAGTGGTGCACACCTACAATCCCAGCATTCAGGAGTCTGAGGCAAATGGATCACTGCAAGTTCAAGGCCAGCCTGAATTATTATAGTGAGACCCTGTCTCAAAAAATTGAAAAAGGGGCTGGGGATATAGCTCAGTGGAATGAGAGCCCACCTGGCAAGCACAAGACCTTGAGTTAGATCCCTGGTCCTGCAAATAAATAAATAAATAAATAAAAATAAGTAAATGAAAGAAAGAAAGGGAGGGAGGCTCAGAACATAGATTAGTGTGAAAGCCCTGGGTTTACTCTCCAGTACTGGAAAAGAAAGAGGAGAGAGAGAGAGAGAAGAAAGGAAGGAAGGAAAGAGAGGCTTTGATACCCAGCATGACGGGCAGAGAGCAGCAGGGACCACCAGGCTTATGTAAAGGCAGCATAGCGTGGAATTTATTGTGCCTGGGTGCAGGCAGACAGAGAGCATAAGGCCGTTTTTAGGGAATGAAGAGAAGTGTGCCTCTCTTACAGGGCTGGAAAGAAGGCAGGGGACATGAGGTGGGAAGATTTTAATAAGTAGCAGTGGTCAAAGTTCTCTGGCAGTCTTGCCCCTCAATGGGCAAAGTCCTTAAAGTATCTGGTATAAACCTTCAGGTGTCTCCAGATGTCTCCAGATGTCCTCTGATGCCCCAGGACCTGCAAAGTTCCTCATCCTATCTTACTCCTTTATGAAATCCTGTGCTTACTGATGACAGCTGGGTTCCCTGCTGAGAATGGTGCTTTTGCTGGCAAGTAGGTTCAGGGTTGGGAGGGTCAGGTCTAATTCAAGCCTAACAAAAGCAAGCAAGCTATAGTGAATTTTTTTTAAATTTTAAAATGTTTAATACAGCCAGGTTGGTGTAATCTCAGCACTTGGGAAGCTGAGACAGGCAGATCACTGCAAGTTCAAGGCCCGCCTGGTCTACAAAGTAAATTCAAGGCTAGTCTGAACTACATAGTGAAACCTTGTCTCAAAGAGACAACAAAAAGACATTTAATACAATGATCCTTAAGGGTTCACAACATTGTGAAAATGGCCATACTACCAAAATTCTTGTACAGATTCAATGCAATTCCCATTAAACTACCATAAGAATACCTCACAGATCTAGAGAAAACATGCCTTAAGTTCATCTGGAACCAGAAGAGACCCAGAATAGCAAAAGCAATTCTGGGCAACAAGGACACGTCAGGTGGAATCACAAACCCTGACCTGAAATTATACTACAAAGCTACTGTAATAAAATCAACCTGGTACTGGCTCAGAAACAGACCTGAGGATCAATGGAACAGACTGGAAGATACAGCCACAACCACAAACACACTCAGCCACCTAATCTTTGACAAAGGGGCCAAACAACCTCACTGGAAGAAGGATAGCCTCTCTTCAACAAATGGTGCTGGAGAAATTGGCTTGCCACTTGCCAAAGACTGAAAATAGACCCAAGTCTATCACCATGCACCAAACTCAAGTCAAAATGGATCACAGATCTCAATATTAAAACAAAAGCACTAAACCTATTGGAAGATAAAGTAGGTAAAAATCTTGAAGACATAGGAGTAGGCAGAGAGTTCATGAACAAAAAATCAAACTGCAAGGGAAACACATCAAAGAATCAATAACTGGGACCTCATTTTACTGAAAAGTTTTTGTACATCTAAAGAAATCACCAGCAGAGTAAAAAGAAAACCCACAGATTGGGAAAAAAAATCCTAACTGGCTGTTCCACGGACAAAGGCCTTCTATCTAGAACATACAAAGAATTAAAAAACATGAACCCTGGGACTGGGGATATAGCTCAGTGGAATAAGCGCCTGCCTAGCAAGCGCAGGGTTCTGAGTTCGATCCCCAGTACTGCAAAAATAAATAAATAAATAAATAAAAATTAAAAAAATAAAAAACATGAACCCATCCAAATTCAAAGACCCAATCCAGAAATGGGCATCTGAGATGAATACACACTTCTCAGATAAAGAAATACAAAGGGCAAATAAATATATGAGAAAATGTTCTACATCTTTAGTTATTCAAGAAATGCAAATGAAAACAACATTGAGATTTCATCTCACCCCAGTAAGATTGGCCAGCATCAAGAAATCATCCAATAACAAATGCTGGCGAGGCTGTGGAGAAATAGGAACTCTCCTGCACTGCTGGTGGGAATGCAGAGCAGACTGGTGAAACCACTGTGGAGATCGGTTTGGAGATTCCTCAGCAAACTAGGTCTAGAGGTCCCAGCCAATCCAGCTATTCCCCTTCTGGATATTTTCCCAGAAAATCTGAAAACGTCATATCACTGTGATATATGTGCACCCATGTTTATAGCAGCACAATTTGTAATAGCTAAATCATGGAAGCAACCCAAATGTCCATCCACAGAGGACTGGATTAAAAAACTGTGGCACTTTTACACAATGGAATATTATTCAGCTATAAAGAAGGACAAGCTGGAGGCTTTTATAGGCAAATGGTCATGGTTAGAGACCATGCTCATAAGTGAGATAAATCAGATGTGCATGTGCAAACAGCATATTGTATCATTAGTGTAGGAACCTGGAGGTGGGAATATAAATTGGGAGGTATGAAGGGAGACTGCTCAAAAGTAGACAGCAATTGAGATGAAGGGAAGGAGGAAAGGAAGAGGGGGATAGTTGTGCAGGTGTGTATATATGTGCAGGATGGCTGACATGGTTGCACTATTGTCTCATGTCGTTTTGATGTAAGGAACAATCAATGATTAGTTGTTTGATCACATAGGCTGGGGATATAGCTCAGTGGAATAAGCCCCTTCCTGGTAAGCAAAAGGTCCTGAGTTTGATCCCCAATACCGCAAAAATAAAAAAAGGACTGTTTGGTCAATCTTGTATGTCTATTTGTATTGTCCTGAGCATACACTTTGAAATTATCAATGTGTAATACAACAACCATTGTTGATCCCCTGCCACCCTATCTGTAGTTCAGTTTTTGTACTGTTCTTGTGCTGCTGTGTGTCTGTTTGTTCGTGTTTTTGTTCTTTTACTTTTAAAATTAAAAAAAAAAGGGGGCTCAATCCAGAAAGAAACTGAAATTACAGTATGCTTTAAGAAAGTCTCTGTATTGATTAAAGTAATTAACTCATCTTAATGAAACAAGCATTTGTCCCAAACAATTTAACATCAATAGCACAAATACAATGGAATAATTTCTTTTTTTTAAATAAACTTAATTTTGTTTTGTGCTGGGAATGGAACTCAGGACCTTGAGCTTGCCAGGCAGACACTGTGTCACCAAGTTATACTCTGGCCCAAATAATTTCAAGTCATATATGTCTTTAGTTCATTTTTAGAATTAAATTCTTTATCTGGTAAAATTCAGACTCAAACAACATAAACGCTTGTTATCCCAACTTCTAAAAGTAACAGTAAACTTCTCTTTTGTTGTTTGTTAGTTTGTTTTGGTTAGTTTGCTTTGGTTTTTGACAGGGCCTCACTATGTAGTGCAGGCTGGCCTTGAACTTACTAGGTAGCCCAGGCTGGCCTCAAACTTGTGGCAATCCTCTGGCCTCCACCTCCCAACTACTAGGATTACAGACATGTGCCACCACACCTGACTTTTTACTTTTTATTTTGATATGAGATCTTGCTAATTCACTAAATTGTCCAGGTTGGGCTCAAAATTGTGATCCTCTTGGCTCAGCTTTCCAGAGTGCTGGGATTACAAGTATGCACCACCAAGCCTACCTATAGGAAAAACTTTGAAGTTGGATAAATATCTATTTTAATAGATGATGTCTCGTCTTACACTTTGTAAGGTATCATATATTTTCATCTTTTAAACTAAAAATAAATGAAAATAATGAATAATGAAATATTAAATACTTTGAGTATGATCTAGACAGTATAATTTTGGGTTTTGGTTTTGTTCATTTGTTTTGTGACAAAGTCTCATTAGTAACCCAGGCTGGTCTCAAACTCATGATCCTTCTCTCTGAGCCTCCTTAGTCATTGGGATTACAAGCAAGCACCACCATGCCCAACTGAGCATATAGCTATGAACACTATTCTTCTTCTGCTATGAAGTTTGCACATTCTTTTCTTTTATATTGGCTCTGACCTCCAGAAACCATTGAATAGCAGCAATTACAACAGGCATTCTTATTCATAAGAGGGCTTCTAATGTTTTCTAAAAAAGTGTGATGTTTAATTAAGTTTTTTAATGAATGGCATCAAATTAAGGATATTTTCTTGTGTACTTAGAATGGGAACTAAATTTTATCAAAAGTTTTTCAGTAATTTATAACATTATCTTTTTAAATTCTCTTTATTTCAATATAATGAACATACTCCTTAATGTCGACTCTGTTTGTATTACTTAGATTAACTTGAGTTGATTAATTAGGTTTATTTAATTTGACAAATATGTATCTAACTGATTAATATATGTGTCAGGCAATTTTTCTAGCCAGTTTGCATTTAATTAGGGGTCTAGCAGTGACTCTTATCTCACGAGCTTGTAGTCTAGTAGATATCTATGGCCTATTTCTCTTTTATCTTATTGCTGAATTTAAATTCTAATATTTGAATTAGTGGAGTTTTTAGAATTAGTGTTTTTCTATTTACATTCATAATAAGATTAAGGGTTTCTGTGCTATTCTTGCTTGTTTTCTTTTCAAGCTTAGGTCAACCTTAAATATATTGCAAGTGCTTTATTATTTTCTGTAATAGAGAAATGTATAAATTTTAAAAAAAAATGCTATCTTTTTCTTAGAGGTTTTCTATAATTTGCCTATAAAGCCACCTTAACCTGTGAGTTTTTGTTATCCTTTTTATTTATTTACTATCTATTTATTTGTATTTATTTTTGGTGGTACTTGGTTTATGTAGTAGTTATAGTTGATGTCCTTAAACAGAAAATGGTCCAGTGAGTGATGTCAAGGAAATTAGTACAGTTTGACTATTGTGACCATTAATCATGACATGTCAACTTAATTAAGGACTGCCTAGCCAGTAATGTTGTGAATGTGTCTGTGGATGATTGACAAATTGAGGAGGAAAGACTCACCCTCATTGTGGGTGGCATCAACCAATAGGCTTGTAGCCTGGATGGAATAAAAAGGGAAAGAAGGAAGCGTCCTTATTCTGATGAGCTTCAGTCCTGTGATCAGGTTCCTTTGCTGGGATCTCTCTGGACCTTGATCTCCAGGTCTCCAGTTTCCTTAGCCTTCCGACATAGATTCATACCAGTGGCCCTCCACTAAGCTTCTAGGCCTTCAACTTTAGACTGGTGCTGTATGTTTGATGCTTCTTGTTCTGCAGCCTCCATCTTGTTAGCTGAAGAGGTGTTACCTCTGACCCTGCAGATAGCCACTATAGATTCTCCTGCTTCTGATTCTGTGCACCTACCTGATAAATCCCCTTACATAATTATACCTGTATGTTCTCTTGAATCTGTTCCTGCAGAGAACCCTAACTAATAGAAATATGAAGTGTCTGTCAAAGGCCCTTGAATTAAAGGCTTGGTCTCAAGCATAGAGCTACTGGGACATAGTGGGACCTTTAAGAGGTGAAACCTAATCAGAGGAAATTAAGTCATTGGGGGTATACCTTTGAATGATACTGGGGCCCCTCCCCACCCCTCTTCTTCCTCTCTCTTTTGCTTCCCAGAAGCCATCAGGTGAGCAGTTTGCTCTATCACATGCTCTCAACTATGCTGTTCTGCCTCACCACAGGCACAAATGTAATAGGACCAACTTACCATGGGCTGAAACCTCTGGAACTATGAGTCAAAATAAACCTTTCCTCTTTTTAAATTGACTATATCAGGTATTTTGTTACAGTAACAGAAATACAACACAAATATCAAGAATTATTAGATTTCAAATCCCATTTGAAAAGAACATTTCATTTGTTGTTAAATTGTGAAAATTAGAAATATTATTTGGGGGCTGAGGATGAGCTCTTTGTAGAGCACTTGCCTAGCATGAAGAGGACTCTGAGTTTAATTCTTAATACACAAGAAGGGAGAAGAAGGAGGAGAAAGAGGAGGAGGAGAAGAAGGAAAAACATTTTTCTTAAGAGAAAAAAGAATACTATTCAGCAGATATATACCAGAGATGAGGGAAATTTTTGGAAAATGGAGATCAAAAAGCAGTAGGAACCAAGTGTAGTCATGTGGCAATCCTCTGGCCTCCTACTGAGTAGTAGTAATCGCTGCTACTCAGAAGGCTGAGGCAGGAAGAGTGTAAATTCAAGGCCAGCCTGGGCAATTTAGCAAGATTCCATCTCAAAATTGAAAATAAAAAGGGCTGGAGATACAGTTAAGTGGGAAGCACTCCTGCATTTGATTCCCAGCGTGGGGAGAAACAAAAAACACTGAGAAAGTTACTTTACATCGACTCTGCTAATGTTAGAAGTAAATGTAGGGCTGGGGATATAGCTCAGTGGAATAAGTGCTTGCCTAGCAAGCGCAGGGTCCTGAGTTCGATCCCCAGTACCGCAAAAAAAAAAAAAAAAGAAGTAAATGTGTTAATTAGAAATTAATTTACTTGCCTTTTTTTTTTTTTTGGCGGTACTGGGGATCAAACTCAGGACCCTGCGCTTGCTAGGCAGGCGCTTATTCCACTGAACTATATCCCCAGCCCCCTTACTTGCCTTTTTGTACTTGTCATCTTTACTAGTCTGTTGTTACAGTTTTAATATATTAAATAACATGAACTAATTACGTATTTTACATGATCAGTATGTTACAACATAAAGCCCTAATAAGACAAACACATCACTGCAAACTTTAAATTCCCTACAATCTTGCAGCAAGTCCTTAAGTACATAAAAATGTGAACAAAAAGACTTTATCTTACAGGGAGTATGAACATCAATTTATAAAGAAGAGACAGGGCCAGGATATGACTCGGTGGCCCAGCACCTGCCTAGAAAGTACGAGGTCCTGAGTTTGATTCCTGGTACCAGAAAGAGAGAGAGGGAGGGAGGGAGAGGGAAAGGGAGAGGAGAAAGAGACGAGCCCTATTTAGTTAAACAGGGTTTTGTTGTATCAGGACTCAAACTCAGAACCTTGTGCTTGCCAGAAGCCCTATTTGGTTAAGAGTAATGTAATTAACAGGATTACAAAAGCATTTCTAATAAAGCAGAAGAAATAATAGATTGTAGTTGCACTTGGTTTATGGATTTTTTTTTTTTTAGTTTATGGATCATTAAAAACAACTTCAAAAACAGTAAACTGTTAAAAGGACGATTGTCAAAATCAGTGCATATTGCTCTAGCATTCACTTGTTCCCAACCCAAGCAGCCCACTCTTGATTCCTGTGGTATACAGCATGGCCTTGGAAAGAAAGAAGCTAAAAATGAGCTGTTTCTGAGTTCAGTGGGGCGACACACAGGTGACCTAAGTAACAGTAAAGCTGATTCCAGCAGAAATGTGGTCTTTCAACATGCAGCCTGTTTTCCCTGCAGGTCGCTGTCACAGTTCCCAGAATCCAACGCCTCCCCGACCACCTCCCACTCTCAGCTATAACCTCCCACCTCTTCCGGGCTATTTGTGATGAAAACTTGTCACTGGCCTCCCTTCTTTAGCCTTTGTCCATGCAATTTATTCCAAACTCAGCAGCAAGATCACTCCTGTCATCAAGGCTCTCCAGAGATACCACAAACCATTCCCATCATGCATTTCCCTGGCCAGTGACTCAGCTCCAGCTACTCTGGTCATGTGCTGTGTTATGAACATCCCTCTCTCACCTCAGGGATTTTGCAGTTCCTCTTTCCCCTACCCAGAGGGTTTTTAAAATCTAGAATCTGACTGCTGTTCCTTTCAGTTACTTCAGGATTTTATTCAATGTCCATTTTTTATTTTTTTATTTTTTTTTGAGACAGGGTCTCGCTATACAGTTCAGGCTGGCCTTGAGTTCACTTTGTAGCCCAGGCTGGTCTCGAACTTGCGATGATCCTGCTGACTCAGCCTCCCCAATGCTGGGATTACAGGCATGCACCACCACGCCAGGCAGGATGACCATTTTTTAGCAAATGATTCCTAAAATACTTTGTTCATTTGTTGGGAGACAGGCTGGTTTTGATCCCACTAAGCAGTCCAGGCAACACAGTGATCCTCCTGCCTCAGGCTCCCAAGCGCTAGGATTACAAGTGTGCACCACCACACCTGGCTCTTCTTTTGCAGGTGAAGGGGGAGGCCTCACTATGTTGCCTCTGATTCCTGGGCCCACATGGTCCACTTGCTTTAGCCTGCCAAGTCCTAGGACTGTAGAACATGCTATTATGTCTATTGAATATCCTGCTTTCCTGTCTGTCTGTCTGTCTGTCTATCCATTTATCTATCTATCTGTTTTTTTGAGAGAAGGTCTTGCTATGCAGCCCAGACTGGGCTCAAACTTGTGTTGATCCTCCAGCCTCAGCCTCCCAAGTGCTGAGATCACAGGTGTGCGCCACCACCTCCGGTTTATGGAACGCATCCCAGTACTTCCTCTGTCTCTCTTCTTTAAATTGTTTTGTTTTTCCCTGTAGAATTTACTGACACATAATTATCGTTTGTTTTACTTATTTTGTTATTGTCTCTTTTCTGTACCAGGTGTTGAGCTCAAGGGCTCACATGTGCCAGGCAGGCGCTGTGCCACTGCACTGCATCTCTGGCCTACTGTGTTATTGGCTAATTGTCCTCATTAAATTGTAAATGGCATGAGGTTAGGGATTTTTGTGTTTTGTTCAGTTCCATATTTCTATGGCTAACACATAGTCAAAGTTTAAGGAATGCTTACTGAATGAATGAACGCCTCCTACAGATCCGCTAGCAACTGGGGTCAAGAACCAGATGCTTACATGCGTGGCTCAAAGGCTTTCCTCTAAGCACTATATAGAAAAATAATTTCTTTGAACTTGGGCATTTTTCACTCAGTTAAAAATAGCCACACTAAACATTTATGTAAGAACCAGACAACCCTATTTACCTCTTTCCTACCTTGAGCCTCATCCTATCACTTTACTTTGAAAAAGGAATTATTCCTAACACCCTCATAGAAGAAAGCAAAGGACCTAAAATGCAATACCCAGCACCTAAAATAGAAAGCAAAGAAACATTAAGAGAGGTACTCTGTGTTTACATTTGTGTAGTTGTTCCTCAAAAAACTAACAAATTTTGTAATCCTAGCACTCCGGAGGCTGAGGCAGGAAGATCTTTGTGAGTTCAAAACCAGCCTGGACTACAAAGTGAGCTCAAGGCCAGCCCAAACTGCACAGTGAGACCCTGTCTCAAAAAGACAAAAAAACAAAAAAAAAACCCCACAACCTGACAAATTCCACACCCAGGATTTAAAGAAAGGAAATACAGCCTTCTTCCCTCACCCAAGTAAATGGGACAACCAAAACTGAAGGAATGAACCAGCTGTGCCCAGGAACCCATGCATAAACAAAAGAAAAAACACATCCAAAGAAACATCAAAGACAAGTAGCTGTGGGCCTGACGGCTTTGCTCCACCAGCGCCGAAGCAGGTACACGACACTATTACAGTTACGTTCACACTTTGCTCCCAGAAACTGAACAAAACCTGCAATACATATAAAGAAACAAAAAGATTTTCATGTGCCAAATGTAAAATTCATAGAGTTATGAACTGAGATTTCCTAGTTTATTTCCTTCACTTGAAATGCAGAGCGCTAGTGAAATTAATTTGACTCTGGGCCTCATCCAGATACTAATAGCAAAGTAAACTGTGATTCAGATACTGTGTTCTCAGTGCAGTGTCCTTTCCATCCCATCACACCACTCTCTAAATGAAAGTGCTCTCCTGACCAGGAATTCAATTCCTGTAGTATCTGATTTTAAATTACTATCATATCAGAAAATTTTTTAAAAAATTTTTGAGACAGGCTGTCGTTATGCAGTTTAGGCTGGGCTTGAACTCACCATGAAGCCCAGGTTGGCCTTGAACTCCCGGTGATCCTCCTGCCTCAGCCTCCCAAGTGCTAGGATTACAGGAAATGTGCCACCATGCCCAACCTCAGGAGATTAAAATTGTCTTTTCCCAGTATTATTCCTAAATTAAATTGTGGTTAGAGATGAGGATAAGACTGCTGTAGGCTTTCAACATTAACTGGAAGTTAAAGGGAAAGAAATTCAATTCAATGTTATTGATGTATTTTGTGCCATTTACAGTATGGCCAGTTTTCTGGCCATAAGCATGGATTCTGATATTCAAGACTCCAGGTTCAAACCCCACATTTTTACTTACCAATGAAAATCATCCTAATCCATCCAAGCTTCTATTTTCTCACTTTAAAAAAGAAAGTAATTTATATTTCAAAACAATATAGTGTGCTCAAAATTAAGTACAATTTTTGTGAATTTAAAATAAATTTTACAAATAAAAGATATAAGCACCACTTATGTTACTGAGTTGTTCTGAGACTAATACACAAAATGTATTTAGCCTACAGCATACATACATTCACAGTGACAAATATACTGTCAGTGATTTCCATCAGACATGAATAGAAATTGTAATCAGATTCTCATTTTTCAAATTTTAGATATGATTTTATATTTATTAAATCTTTCAAATTAGAATGCTCTTTTTTCATTCCTTTTTCTTTTTTTTTTTTTGGAGGGGGAACAGGATCTTCCTATGTAGTTCAAGCTGGGCTTGAACTCACCATGGAGCCCAGGGTGGCCTCGGCCTCCCAAGTGCTGGGATTACAAGCGTGCCCCACACTGACTAGAATGCTCTTTGATTCGAATCTTATAGTAATTATTTTATCTAGTTTTTAAGAAATAAAAAAATTATATAATATTCAATTCATACAACAACTCAGTATGATTTAAAACTATCAACAGATTGAACTCAAATCTCTTTGACCAAAACAATGTTTCTCCCTCAACCACATAACCATTCCTCCGTGGGTTGTCACCCAGATTTAGGGTCTGTTATTGGTGCCTTCTTGGTAGTCCAACAACGCCCTCTGAATACTGAAAAATTTAAAAACAAAATTAAATACTTCATAAAAGCTAATGCTTTCTCAAGTTCGTAATGAAGAGTTCTATGGAACTCATCCTCTCTTTACTCGTTGGTGGCAGGTGGTCGGAAAACCACAAACATCATGTCATGTGTCACAGGGGCACCAGAACAATCAAGTCCACATCCCTGTCATTTAGCTGGGAGTTTAGAGAGACGTCCCGTGATATTTGTCTCAGAATTTTTCCCAGATGATCTAGTACAATTACAGGCATTAATCACCTAGGTAAGTTTATTGATCTTTCTTTGTTCTGCCTGTGTAAAACTATACTTTGCTTCACCTGCCCTTGTAACAGTTTACCCAGCAGTGAGTTTCACTGACATGAAATATTTACTGGGATCTTCCAAGTGCAGGACACAGCAGGAGGTAATAAAAAAAAGATAGAGGAAAAAAATCTTCTCAACCCTCAATAAAATGAAAATCTAGTTTATAAAACAGGATATGTGAAAAGGGCATGTACAGAGAAACACATGACAACATGTCCACTAAAAAATTACACTTCTTTCAGTTTGCTGCTTTGTGGCACCTTAGGCGACTTCTTAGCTTCTCTGAGCTTCTGCAGTATGGAGATAATACCTACCACGAAAGAAAGCTGCAAAGGTTAATTATTTATAAAGGTCTCAGCACATAGTAAAATTTCAGCGAAAGGTGGCGTTTCTTATTTATTACTATCACTAAGAGAAGAATCCTGAATAACAATGTCCTACATTAAGGAAATTTCATTTGCTTCAGGTGGAAAAATGTGTAAATAAAATCTTTTGTGTATGATTTTTACAAGATTACATACTCTTTCTAATGAACTAGAAAGTGATTTTGATCACACTTGATAGAGCCAATCTAAGCCATTTCTATTTTTTTTTTTTTTTTTTTTTTGGTTCTGGGGATCGAACTCAGGACCCTGTGCTTGCTAGGCAGGCGCTTATTCCACTGAACTATATCCCCAGCCCAAAGTAAGTATCTTTTTTTTTTTTTTTTTGGCGGTACTGGGGATCGAACTCAGGACCCTGTGCTTGCTAGGCAGGCGCTTATTCCACTGACCTATATCCCCAGCCCCCCTAAGCCATTTCCAAAGGAATAAAAAATTACGCTGTAGACTCTTTTATCCCCAGGGAAGTTTTAAATGCCAGGTATGGCAGCATAGGCCTACAATCCCAGCGCTCAAGAAGCTGAGGCAGAGGATGAATGTGAGTTCGAGGCCAGTTTGGGCTACATAGCAAGTTCAAGGCCAACCATCTCAAAATTAATTAATTAATTTAAAGTTATAAGACTATGAATTTTCCTGGTACTTCATATATCATACCTGATCCTTGAAATGTTATCTAAGGGCTGGGGATATAGCTCAGTGGAGTAAGTGCCTGCCTGGCAAGCACAAGGTCCTGAGTTCAATCCCCAGTACTGCAAAAAGAAAAAAAAAGAAAAAGAAATGTAAGAGATTGGAGAAAGAAGACATGACAAGGAAATTCAGTACAGGAGCCTAGTTTTGGCCTCTGTACTATGTACTAGCTCCTCTGTAAGATGTTAACTTCAAGGGAAGCTAGGTAAAGAGCACAAGGGCACAATTCTTACAACTTTTCCCTTTTTATCCGGCACTGGGAATCGAACTCAGGACTTCATGCCTACCAGGCCAGGGCTGTGCCACTGAACTACATCCCCTGTCCTTTGCAGCTTTTCTGTAAGTCTTATATTATTTCAAAATAAAAAGTAAAAAGTGACAAATTTCCTAAAATTTGTAATTCAAATTTAGCAGTTCATCCTCCTCTTTCTCCTGAGTCCTAGTTGGTAAATTCCCCCATAAATTGACTCTGTCTCTTCCAGAGGAGTGAAGAGAATCCAAGCATCCAATCTTGCTTTCAGATACTACATGCTTCTGTATCAGGTTATAAAATGACACTACACAATGATCTGGTTTTGAAACAGGATCTCACTGCGTGGCCTCAAACTTGTGATCTTCCTTCCTCGGTGTGCAGAGAGCTGGGATTACAGGTGTGCACCTCCACACTGGCAATAATTTTATTTTTATAAGTAATGAAAACAGATATTTCAAAATGCAAGGACCAAAGACTTTTCTTTTAGAACAGTTCTCATACATTTTTAATCATGAAAGAAAATTATTGCTTATGATTTCAAAGTTCTGTGCCTTGATACTCTAAGATAGGACACAATGAAATAACCCTTTGGTAGGATTTGTCTCATTAAGTAACTTTTCATTCTTACCATGCCTTACCCATGCAGACTCGCTAACCCTTAGCGTGAGAATAGCTGCGAAGGCCGTAAGTGTGAATACACCGATTTACCTCTAGGCTGCATATAGCTAAATACAAAAGTTATTAACCAAACCCAAAGCAGGGAAGCACGAGTGAGAAGTCGTCATGAGCCCATTTCAGGTAACAAATACTAGCAGAAACAGGTGAAGGACCAAAAACAGGAAGAATAGTATGGAAATTCAAAAGGAAAAAAACCCAAAACTGCGCTAACTGTAACTGCATTGTCTGAGTCCGGTAATTCTGCCCGTCTACAGCTTTGCTCCCCAGGACTGGTCTTGGGAACGCTAGCATCAATAACACCGAAACTCGTTAAAAACCCAGGGGTACCCCAGATCCTTTGAATCCAAAATCTACTTTAGCAAGATCCCCGTGTGAATGATATGTGCAACAAAGTTTGAGAAATGCTGGCCTAGGGACGGGGATTTAGCTCAGTGGTATAATCCTTTGCCTGGCAAGCCTTAGGTCAGCAGTTTGAGTCCCGGCTCAAAAAAAAAATGCTGGTCTAACTGGGATTTAAGACAATAACAAGATACATTCTATATTCATCTCCAAATTGGCGACGTTTAAGTAATTTGGTGTTTCATTAAACTGCTTCGCAATTTCACGTAGGTGAGAAAAACACAACCTGAGAGGCTTGGGAAGGAAGATTACAGCACAAGGCTTGAGGCCAGCCATGCGCGGTTTGGCAATACCGTCTCAAAATAAAAAATAAAATAGAGGGCTGGGTATGTAGGTCAGTGTAGAGCGCCCCCTGGGTTCAATCCCCAGTACCACAGGGGATTAAGAGAAAAAAGAACACGGACAAAAATAAATTTCTGAGTGCAAATAGATACATACTTTCACATTCTTTCTCTATTACCCGATCTAGGCAAGGAATATAAACATTCACTAATATGTTAATCAAAGTAAACTTAATTACCACATAAAGACAAAATGTTTAGCTAAGCATGGAAGGAAGTGATATGGATTACATGAACCGTTATAACTATTTGCCATTCAGAAAAGTACCTTTTTGATTTAGTATATTTTTAGTAATCTCAACTATTTCATGAAATACTAAATAATTTTTTAAATCAAGGGATTTAATGTAGGGTCATACATTGGTGAGTGTTTGTGTGCACGTTGTTTTTGTTCTTATCTTTATTTTAGCTTTGTTTTGTTTTTATTTTTGGAGACAAGATCTCTCTGTGGTCTAGTCTGGCCTTTATCATCCTGCCTCAGCTTCCTGAGTCCTGGGATTACAGCTGTGCACCACTGTGCCCAGCATGAACGAGGTACTTATTCCATGGTGGGGTAGAGATGAGGAAGTAACACAGCAGCAACAGCTCTTTCAATGAGATCTTTGATGCCACCTCCCCATATTTTTATGCTCTTAAGTAACATCCAAGGCTGACTGACTGACTTAAGTATCGGAGTGTGTTAGGCAATGAAATATCTCTTCCCAAATTCATGTGTTTAGACACATGATTTAGATCCTAAACCCTGGGGCCTTCAAATGTAACTATATTTGGATACAAGGTCTTTAAGGCAGCAATTAAATTAAAACAAGGTCATTACAGTGGGCCTGAATCCAATAGGACACAGACATGTGGAGAGGACCATGTGAAAACAGAGAGACAGTCATCCACCAGAGGCTCAGGAAAAAACAACCTTTGACACTTTCATGTTGGACTTTTAGCTTTTTGAACTGTGAGAGAATAAATTTTTGTTATTTAAGTCATTCAGTCTATGGTGCTTTGTTGCGGCAACCCTAGCAATTTTTTCTTTTAAGGTGGTCTCCCTATGTAGCCCAGGCTGGCTTCAGACTCATGGTAATCCTCCTGTCTCAGCCTGCTGAGTACTGGGATTACAGGCATGCACCACCACACCCAGAAACTCTAGCAAATTAATATAGCATCTGATATAGAAGATATGTGGTAGGGTTTTGTTTTTGTTTTTAGTACTGTGAATCAAACTCACAATCTTGTCAGGCAGGTGCTGTGCTGCTGAGCTAAATCCTTGGCCCCTTTGTGGTAGGTATTTAAGGAAGGAATGAACATTACATTTTATCCAGCAATTAATTCTGCCCAAAGTTGAAGGTGATGTCTGACTTTCCACTAATAGAGAGAACATTTATTATGAAATAAAAGCCGAAAGACATATAAGGAATATTCACGTAACCTCCACTCCTTTAAGAATAAAGCATCAACCAGGCACAGTGCGGCACACCTGTAATCTCAGCTTCTAAAGAGGCTGAGGCAGAAGGATCAAACATTCAAGGTCAGCATGGGAAACTTAGCAAGACTGTCTCAAAATTTTAAGTGGCTGAAGATGTACCTCAGCATTCTCTGAATTTAATCCCCGGTACCACAGAAACTAAAAAATAAAGCCATCAGCACTGTAGTTAAATCACCGTGTTCGGGTCCTCAAGTGCATCCCTCCTGTATCCACTATAGAAACAATCACTGGTTGATTTTGCTTATCATTCTCATGCAGCATTTATTTATATTTTTTCTACAGGTCTGTAGCCCTAAGGAATACCCTACAGTATTATTTTTGCATGTTATACAAATATTATGCTCTGTGAGGACTGTGCATGCTGCTTTTAGCAACCCCCCTCACTCTGTATCCCAGGCTGCCCTCAAGCCCTCAAGAATCCTCCCGCCTCAGCCTCCAGAGTGCTGAGATTACAGGCCTCCACCGTCATGCTCGACTGACATTTCACTATATATATATATATAAAATATGTAGTTAGCTTACTTATCGCTTTAGCCATTTACCTTTGTTTTTGTGTTGAGGACATTCAAAACCTTCTCAACTAGCTATTTTGAAATATTCAATTAATTGTTATCAACCAGTTATCCCACCGTGCTATAGAACATTAGCTTTTCGCCTACCTACTGCACCCCTTTCCCATTAACTATTCTCCCTCCACCCCCTCCCCATCAGCTACACCTTTCCCAGGCTCTAGTCACTATAATTCTATTCTCTCCTTCTACGAGTTGAACTTTTTAGCTTCCACATCTAAGTGAGAGCATGCCGTATTTGTCTTTCTGTGCCTGGCTTCCTTTACTTCACCATGTTGCTGCAAATAACAGAAACTTTGTTTTTCTATGGCTGGAAAATACCCCAGTGTATATATGTACCACATTTTCTTTATCTACCCATCTCTCACTAGACACCTGGGTTGATTCCATATTCTATTGTGAACAGTGCCAGGAAGAATTTTTCAGTCCAGCAGTGTGTACATCTTCAGCTTTTTAAAATATTTCCACATTGTTTTCCAAAATGTTATACCAGCCAGACATGGTAGTACACACCTGTACTACCAGCACTTGGGAGGCTGAGGCAGAAGGATCGCCAACTTCAAGACCAGCATAGGTGACATAGTGAGTTCAGGGCCACTCTAGACTCCATAGCAAGACCCTGTCTCAAAAAAAAAAAAAAAAAAAAAAGCTTATACTAGTTTTTGTTCTCCTACTAGCAATATATGAGTTCTTGTCATGCACTTTCACCTACATTTATATTATCAGATATTTTAATTTTTGCTAATCTGATGGAAATGAAACAATATTTCTATTGAAACTTTAATTTGAATTTTTCATGTTATTATTGAATGTCTCTTTAGGCATTTATTAGTCATTTATTTCTTCTTCTGTGAATTGTCTTATCTTTTACCCAAGGAAATATTTCTTACTCTGAGCAACTGATCTTTTCTACCTATGCTGCAAGGAAGTTCTCTTAAAGAAAATGACAGTCTGTGTTAGACATCAGAACAGCTCACAAAATGACCACACTCCACTCTATATTTTGATTTTTTCTTTTTTTTTTTGCGGTACTGGGGATCGAACTCAGGACCCTGCGGTTGCTAGGCAAGTGCTTATTCCACTGAGCTATATCCCCAGCCCCACTCTATATTTTGAAACTTGCTAATCTATACAATCTACAATGTACAACTGGTTTTAAAAGTAGGGGAGGAAGCACAAATTAAATTCAACATAAGCCCAAACCAATAGATTCTTATTTAAATGAATTTTTAGCTACTCAAGCTCCACATATGTTGTCTGTGCTTTCTGTGAGTAGGGTTGGTTTTTGCTATGAGGTAGCTATAAAGAAATCCAGCTGCCTCTTCCTTCTTCCTTCTTTTCTTTTTTGCATTACTGGGGATTGAACCCAGCCACTCTACTCCTGAGCTACATTCTCCACTTCTTTTTATTTAACTTTTTTTTTGAGACAAGGTTTTGCTATGTACCTCAAACTCATGGCTCCTCCTGCCTCAGCCTCCCAAGTGCTAGGACTACAGTGTGCACCACCACATCTGGCTCTATTTTACATATTTATTTTGAGACACTTAGGGTTTCACTAAGTTGCTCCGTTAGAATTTGAGGTCCTCTTGCCTCAGCCTCCCTCAGTGCTGGTACATATTTTAGGCATGTGCCACCTTGCCTGGCTAGAAATTCAACTTCCTTAGCAATCACAAAATAGTAACAATGATGAACTTATTTGTGATCAAAAGCATGAATTCAGGATCTTTAAAGGACCTTCCACCAGTCCCTTTTGTTTGCTTATTTATTTATTTAGAGACAAGGTGTCACTATGCAGTTCAGGCTGGCCTTGAACTCACTTTGTAACCCAGGGTGGCCTTGAACTCACAGTAATCCTCCTTGCCTTGGCCTCCCAAGTGCTGGTATTATAGGCAGCTGGGTTAGAAATATTATAGGCAGTCAGACAGGGCCGGGCGCTCGAAGGAGCCAACAGACCTGAAGGAGCCAACAGACCTGAAGGAGCCAACAGACCTGAAGGAGCCAACAGACCTGTGGGCCAGACCTTAAGACAAAGGGAGCTATACAAATGCACCCACTTACCTCCCTAGGTGTAAATGTCAGGGATTGATATTCTAAATAAGTAACAACCACCTTCCAAAAGCCAGAAAGAGTCACTAGCCCAACCCCCACAGGAAGAGCCCCTGATCTGTATTCATGCCCCCTTGCTACGTGACTCCGCTTCCCCATTTGATCCCAGTCCACTCAGTCTTACCTGAATATTTATCGTTGCAGTCTTGGGGCTAGGGATATAGCTCAGTGGAATAAGTGCTTGCCTAGCAAGCGCAGGGTCCTGAGTTTGATCCCCAGTACTGCAAAAAAAAAAAATCCAAGGCTGACCATAGTTTTGTCCATTTCCCCTACCTTGGACCCCCCCACCTCATGGTTTTTCCCTAGAAAAGTCCCTAGAAAAGGCAGAGTTGGGGGGTAACCCACTTGGGTCCCCCTTCTGTCCCTCTCTTGGACAGAAGCTTTCTTTCTCTCAATAAATATATTCTGCTCTTAACCTCCGTTGTTCCTAAAATTCATTCTTCGGTTTTAGAGAACACGAACTCATCTGATATCATTCAGGTTGGGAGATTTATTTTCCTGTATCACTGGGATTACAGGGATGCAACACCAAGCCGCTTTTGCACAGGATTATATACAGCTGTTAGTCATGTTGCAAACCAGTTCAGTGTGGGGATGTTGTCAATTAATGTACCCAGAAGGTGGAATTACTGAAATTATTGATTGTGCAAACAAAACCCTTCAACAATTTATACTCAATGATTTAAAGTTATTAAATGCTTTTGCTACCATAAAGTACAACACTAAACCCTTAACTGTGAAGAAAATTTTACAGGCTCTTTGATTTAAGGCTGGGTAAACAATAAGACTTTGTAACATCCACACCCACAGCCCCACACACTGGGGATTGATGAACCCAGGGCCGTTTTGGCAGAGTCCTGTAAATTGCCCAGGTTGGGCTAGAATTTGTGATCTTTCTGCTTCAGCTTTCCAGAGTGTGGGTGTTAGTGTATGCCACAATGCCCAACTAAACCTTTGAAATTATTTAAAGCATATTTTCCCTAAATTTTCCCTTCTTAAAAATTATATTGTTGGTCTATTATCCGTTTCTGTTCAGGGTGAACAGGTCCCAAAAACGAGGTACCCGCAGATGAATAAAAAAGTAAGAAGAAAAAGAAATACAAGAGAGACAATGTTCTGGGATCAGGGCTTACAGTTCTCTGTTTGCAGCCCCGAATCATCTTTTCAGTAACCTTTTATTGAGATAAAACAAAAGAGGCAACTGGGCTAATGGATGAATATCAACCGTTTTAGCAAGAACAATACAATTCAATTACCACAGGCATGAGACTTGACTAGATAGCCATCATGTCACCATTCCTTTCTGCATATCACAGCAAAACATTTAATGTTGGTGCCAGGGCTTACAAAGCTTTTGAGAGACTTCCTCCAGAACACAACAACCTAGGCTAGATTATGCCTAAGGCAATACATTGAAAGATTAACTAAAGAATGTCCTTCTCCACATTATACGCTTTATAAATACGATAGAATGTGTTATGGTTTGTGTCTGGATGTCCCCCCCAAACCCCATGCAGTCACAGGGCAGGCTTGTAGAGTTTATGATTGATCCATGGTCCAACGTTGGAATTATGGGTGTGAGTGCTACATCAGCACTGTGCTACATTAGCGCTACATTACAGCTGCATACACTGTAAGGGAGGGAAAGAGCCTTGCTCTTTGCCACTGTTCCTCCCTTTTTGCTCCTGTTGCTTTTGCTGTCTTCCACCACCATAAACAGTTGCCCTCTGCCGTGTGCCACCCTGCCTTGGAGTCAGCCAAGTATGGACTGACACCTCCACAAACTGTGAGCTAACTAAACCTTTCCTTCCTTAATTTTGGGCATTGGATATTTTGTCTCAGCAATGAGAGAAAAATAACCAAGACAAAGTGGGACAAATATTCCCACTAATATTTATATTATTGTATCATAACACAAAAGACACAAGTGTTTTTGTTTTGTTTTGAGACAGCATTTTACCATATAGTTCAGGTTGGCCTTAAACTCACAATGTAGCCCATGCTGGCCACAAACTCACACTCATGCTGATCTTCCTTCCTCAGCCTCCGGAAGGCTGGGATTACAGGTGTGTACCACCAGGCCCGGCTATGTTTTTTATGGAAACTATATTCGGAAGCTATTGTTTAGGAGCTATGAAATCAATTCTATTTTTCCTTGTCCATATAGACTGTGCTGTAAGTAAAAAATATGCTAAAAGGTATAGCACTCTTTTTATTTCTTTTTTTGACAAAATACTAAACTATATTTACTGTTTACAGTAGTAAAGGACAACAAATAATGTAAAATTGGTGAACAAACACAGTAGAACCAACAAACACCCCACCCCGAGCTCATACAGCAAAACAAAGGAAAGAACACTCTTTGCAAGCAAGGTCACTGTGAGGTGACTGAAAATCAGAGAGTGGCTGTCAGACAGCCACAGACCCTTAGAGAAGGATAACAGGCAGTACTGTGAACATTGCAGTCAGCACAGGGCCAACGGCCTAGGTCACAGAACTGGAGTCAGCGTGCTAAAGCATAACGTTAAGCAGCGGAGCGCAAACCCATGAGAAGAACACAGAGTCACCTTTCCATGGGTCTCTTGCAATCACGTTTTGAAGTAGCTTTATTACACAGTAATGTAATTGCTAATTTGAGAAACTCCGTCTTTTTACAAGGAGGGCATAATCACTCCTCAGAGGCAAATACTGGAAGTCTGAGGCCACAATACAATCACTGAATGAGAAATGTGGTGGTTCCTCTACGTTATAAAAAGGGGGAAAGCTGCTTTTCGCTGTTCCCAGCTTTGCCGGTGTCCCCTTCACCAGGGACTGACCAGAGACAGTATCTGAGCTTCAGAGCCCTGGGGCCACATTACTGAATGACTCGCGGCAAGTTTTTTACCTTTTGAGACTCAGTCCAGTTTTCCCTTCAATTTTACCACGTTTGACAAAGCCTGCATCTGTAATACTTAGTGTTGCCGTAACCTGTACCTGTAGCAAAAAGTCAGTCAAACGCTGCCCGCTGGTTCCACCACCGGATTCCCTGGGGAATGCGAGCTGTGTACATGATTATTAGAAGCTGCTCAGGAACAGTCTCAACTCGGCTGAGAATTCGGCCAGAGATGGAGCCAACTTTCGACAAGGCTTGGGGATTATGCTCGGGGAGGGAGAAAAAAGCAAAAATGGAAAAAAAAAACCCCAAACACCTCACAACCCGTTTTATCTAATCAAAAAACAATGTGAAAGCCCAAGTGAAGCTGTAAACGTCTCTGGAGATGCAGTTTGTGTTGCACGGGCGGCTCCGTAGACCCCTGCGACCAACTCGGTCCTGCGCTTTGCATCCCACGGTGAGCGCAGGGTGCAGGACGCTCCCTCCCGAGGCTGCTGCTCCGGCTGCTGCTGGAGCACGTAGGGGCATCTTCGTCCTCTTTCTCCCGCTGCGGGGAGGGTCTGTCTCGTTGTGGGCTCCCCATCAAACCTTACCTAACCTGCCTCCCCGGCAAACCTCCTCGTAGTGGCCCTCCGCAGCTTGCTCGGCAGGGTGTGCCTCATGGTCTTGAACTGCGCCACCGAGCCGCCCTGCCCCCCACCTCCAGGTTGCCGCGGTCAGTCTCTTCATGCCCGCCTGCACGAGCGTTGCAGGCACTGGGCCTCTGCTCCACCGCGGAGCCCAGGCAGACCCTGCAGCGGTCAGCCGGGCGCTGGTGAGGCCAAGACGAGAGCGTCTGAGCTGCCAAGAGCCAGCAGCCTGGGCCTTCCCAGAGCCCTGGTCCAGCCTGAGCCAGGGCGAGGGCCCAGGTCCCGGGGGGGTGGAGGGGCGAGCGCCGACCACCGGACACCTTTCTAGTAACTAAGGCTGTTATTTACTGAACACTTACTGTACACCAGGCCCTGTGCAAAATACTTCCTTCTGCACATTACTTCATTCTATTCTCACAATTTCAGGAGGTGCAGTATCGCCATTTATCAGATGAAAAAATGGTCAGAGAGGTTAAGAACACTGTAAAAGACTGTTGTCTGAGCTAGCAATACTGCCTTTCTTTCTCTAAATATGTTTTCAATTGCTATCAAGTAGGCAATCTTAGTTTCATGGAATTTCATTTCTACCTCCCTCTGGGACTATAGGGAGAAGTGTTAACATAAACAGAATGGTACACAGAGAATAGATACATAGGGAATAATCAAAGATAACTAAGAATTCATCATATTACTATACTGAACCTCGCTTACATAGCCTTTAGTTGACATTGAATTTTTAAGTTGGAGAATAAAAGATTTTTATTAAATATAAATTGGCATCTAAATCTCTAACTAGTACATTCAGAGGTGCCTGGAGAAAGCTGAAGGAAATGTAATTATTTGGACAGTCACTGCTAGTAATTTGTTGTTGCTGTTAGGGTTTCAAACAAGGTCTCCCCCTGTAGCTCATGCTGGCCTTGAACTCACAGTGATTCCCCTGCCTTAGCCCCCCCATTTGCTGGGATTGTAGGCGTGTGCCATCACACCCAGCTACTGCTAGTACTTTAATCTGTATACACACTTACAATCTAAATAAAACAACTCATTTTCTGACCTAATTTTTTGGATCCAGTGAAAATATGTTTTTGAAGTAACTGTATTTATGTTTTTTATTTTTGGTACTAGAAATCAAACTCAGGACCTTATGCTTGCCAGACAGACTGTTGTGCCACAGAGATATATCCCCAGCCAAGTAACTGCATTTGCAGCTTTTATAACTAATGTTATCATTCCTGTTCAAAGGATAGCATAATTTATTTTCTAAATTTAATGAGTGTTATGAAAATATTAGTTTATTTACACCTCTAAATAAAAAGTAAAGAAGGAACTTCATATTGGCTTCCCAACTTGCTCTCTTTATTTACTTTTTTATTTTAAAAAATAAAAGAATGAAAACATATTAACAAACAAACACACATACATTTACAAAATAACACAAGAACAATACAAGCAATACTGAAATTCAGACAAGGTGACAGGAAATTAACAATGGTGGTTGTATTACATATTGGTTTCTTCAAAGTGGTGACTCAGGAAAACAAATATAGATATGTAAGATTGGTCAAATAATTAATCATTACCTGTTACTTTCAATAAAACAATAGAAGTCAGTAGTACAATTATGTTAGCTATCCTGTATATACATATATACATAATTTTCCCCTTCTTTTCTCTTTTCCCTCATCCCAGTTGCTATTTACTTTTGAGAATTTTCATTTCACAATGTCTATCAGACCTCCTAATTTTATTCACTCTTTCAGGTTCTGACACTAGTGAGCCAATACATTGTTTACACACGTGGGTCTAATTTACTTCACTTATGAGTATGGTCTCTAGTTGTGACCATTTACCTACAAAAGCCTCAAGTTTATCTTTCTTTATAGATGAGTAATATTCCATTATATAAAAATACCACAACTTTTTTATCCATTCCGCAGTGGATGGACATTTGGGTTGCTTCCATGATTTAGCTGTTATAAACTGTGCTGCTATAAACATGGGTGCGCATATATCACTGTGATATGATGTTTTCAGGTCTTCCGGGAAAATACCCAGAAAGAGAATGGCTGGGTTGAATGGGACCTCTAGATCTAGTTTGCTGAGGAATCTCCAAACTGATTTCCACAGTGGTCTCACCAGTCTGCATTCCCACCAGCAGTGAAGGAGAGTTCCTATTTCTCCACAGCCTCACCAGCATTTGTTATTGGTTGATTTCTTAATGATAGCCTTTCTTACTGGGGTGAGATGAAATCTCAGTGTTGTTTTAATTTGCATTTCTCAAATGACTAATGATGTTGAACATTTTCTCATGTATTTATTTGCCATTTGTCTGAGAAGTATGTATTTACCTCAGATGCCCATTTCTGGATTGGGTCTTTGCATTTAGGAGGGCTGGTATTTTTTAATTCTTTATATGTTGTATATAGAAGTCCTTTGTCCAAGAGACAGTTAGCTAAAATTTTTTCCCAATTTGTGGGTTTTCTTTTTACTTTGTTGGTGATTTCTTTAGATGTGCAAAAACTTTTCAGTAAGATGAGATCCCAGTTACTGATTCTTTGAAGTATTTCTCTTGTAGTTTGGTTTTTGTTCATGAACTCTCTGCCTACTCCTATGTCTTCAAGATTTTTACCTATTTTCTCTTCCAATAGATTTAGTGTTCCTGTTTTAATATTGAGATCAGTGATCTATTTTGACTTGAGTTTTGTGCATGATGATAGACTTGGGTCTATTTTCAGTCTTTGGCAAGTGGCAAGCCAGTTTTTCCAGTACCATTTATTGAAGAGACTATCTTTCTTACATTGAACTTGTTTGGCCCCTTTGTCAAAGATTAGGTGGCCGAGTGCGTTTGTGGTTGTAGCTGCTTCTGTATACATCATATTGTTGGATTTTGTTACTTAATCCACTCTCCCAGTCTGTTTCTTTTGACTGGTGAATTGAGGCCATTTACATTAACAGTTATAACTGATATGTGCTGGGTTATCTTTGTCCTGTTATTTTTTTTTATTTTAAAGATAAAAGAATATAAACTCGAATAACACAAAAACAATAAGGAAATACACAAATTATGAGGAAGATAGTAGGAGATTGACAATGAATGCTGTTTTACATAATATCATCTTTATATTTGTTACTCAGTTATCTCAAAAACAATGAAGGAAATACACAATTATATAGAAGATAGTAGGGGATTAACAATGGCTGTTGTACTAAATAATGTTACCTTCACATTTCTTAGTTATACATCAGTATAACATATATAATAAAGGAAGCAATTATAGAGCAGATATTGGGGAATTAAAAATGGATGCTGTATTACAAAATACAGCACTATTGGTACTCAGTTATACAAATGATGGCACATTCAATTAATCATACAGTTCTCTCCACCCTCATCTCCATTGTTCTCCTACCCAATCAGTCGTCTTCCCTCTGACAGTAACTGTACTTGTTGGTTTATTTACTCCCTCGGGCTCTCACATTGGGAAGGCACATGGCTGCTTCAGTTATGCTGTAACAAACATGAGTGCACTCAAATTACTATGGCACTAGGTAGAAAAGCACCCATCCTCAAAGACAGTACATAGGCAGGGAACCAAATACATTATGGTCATACCTGATTGATAAGCCCTCGAGGCCCTCAGGGGTCCAGTCCAGTTTGTGGGTTAGCCCCCGTAGACCACCGGGCCCCACCTCAAAGAGGTGCTCCTGGGGACCTGGACCAGTTCTCAGGGTTGCCCCCGCAGACTGCCAGGTTCCACCCCAAAGAGGTGCTCCCAGAGGCCCAGTCAAGTCCCGCCAGGCTCTGACCCACCTCTATGAGGCACTCCCGCTGGCCCAGTCAAGACCATGGGGTTGCCCCCACAGACCTCCAGGCTCCAGCCCAGTGAGGCGCTCCCAGGGGCCCAGTCAAATTGATCTCCAGTGCTGCCGCTCCCCGTCCCTTGCAGCTGGGCACTGGGCGCACTTACAATGCTGGGCAAAAGTGGCATGGGGTCTCCCTGACCTGTGCTCACTGAGGTAGTCCAGGGTGTATGCTAAGTTTAGTTATTGGTTCTAGGGGAGAATTGGAGGATTTTCTCGGGTCTTCTGTGTAGAGTATGTTGCTGTCTCTCGGACTCCAGGACTGCTGCTTTTCATGTAATTTGTCGTTATGGGTTCATACAAGGTTCATATATGCAAGCAGTATGAAATCCCTCTTGGTGCTCATATTAGTAGTTTAGGGTGAATCCTGAAGCCCGTGGACTCAGCCCATTGCTGCTGGGGACACATGTTGAGCATGTGGGTTACCAAGACTCAAGGTGCTCACAGAGGGAGTTCAGGGTGGGAGCTGAAGCTCAGTAACTCAGCTTGTGCTTCCTGCTTGGTGTTGGAGTGAGAAGGGTGTGGGGCCATGTGATCCACCTCCATCTGCAGCTCTCTCTTACTGTTGTGCTCCAGTTCCCGTTTGTTCTTTGGTTGGATCCCTGGGAATTGCTGTGGCTGTGGGGTCACTGCTGCTGCTCTCTGTTGCTCTCTGCTAGTAGTTGCTCACACAGTGGAGAGGTAGGAGGCCATAGCCTCAGGGCAGGCGTAGAGGTGGGTGTGGTGGGCTGTGTACTGATTGCTTTGACTCCACCTTGCCTCAGGGCGCTGATCAGAAAGGTCGCTGCAGAGTAGGCATGCTGCTTTAATGGCAGTTGTAACTTTTCATTCTCTCACTGAGTTCAACAACACCTCTCATCCACTGCTGCCTCTTCTGGGCTGCGCCTTCTCCACTCTGGCTTTGGCCCAGCTCTCAGAACTTGACTCTCCCCTAGCCAAGTTGGGAGGCTCCCGTGAGCATGGGCCTCCAAAGCTGAAGCTGCGAGTGCCAGAATGAGGGATTGGGCCGAGGCTGTGTATGGAGCGATGACTCCCTCCTTCTCCACCTTCTCTTCCTCTAACTGAACCATGGTAGCCCTTCGAGTTTTTCCTCCAGGAAAGGTCTTGTTTGCTCTTTCTGAAGGCTTCAGTTCTCATTTCAGATCCTTCCTGGGTCCAGGGGGCCCACTTCTCTCCCTCTTGTCTCTCTCATGTTGCTATATTCCAGTGTCTAGGCAGCAATCCTCCAGGAGGATCTTTCTCTGCTGCTTTCTCGCCATCTTCTCAGAAGTCCTATCCTATTATTTACTTGCTGTTAGTTTCCTACTTTATCTCTCTGTTTAATTGCTTGCTTTGCTTGAGGGTTCCTAATAGGAACCAAGAACCCGCATGGAACCAGACCAAACCGTCTGACATGAGAGAAGTCTTTATTGGGGGAGGGACAAGGTGGCAGACTACCTAGCAGACCAAGGTAGCCTCCAAGCTGAGGAAAGCATGGCCCTTTAAGCTCTTTTCTGGTGTGACTGGGGTGGGGTGAGGAGATGTCCAGGGGCCAGAACAGCCTGAGTGGCAGGGAGGGCATCCAGGCTAGAATAGCCTGAACAGCAGGAGTTGCCCGTATCAGAATTACCCAACAGGTGAACTGCTAGAGCGAATGAGGGCGGGGATAGCTTTTGTGTCTGAAGGGAACTGAAGTGGAACAGGTAAGGGAAGGAGGGAAATACTGAGGGTTAAAGTTTTCCCACAAGGGGGGCTGGGGATATAGCTCAGTGGAATAAGCGCCTGCCTAGCAAGCGCAGGGTCCTGAGTTTGATCCCCAGTACTGCCAAAAAAAAAAAAGAAAAAAAAAGTTTTCCCACAAGGGGGGGCAGGGTTGGCTGCCTTGTGGCCTATCAGTTCCTTTCTATTGTTGTTTTTGAAATTGTGGTCATTTTTTCCTCTGTCTAGAATATCTTTTAGTACTCTTTGTAAGGTTGGTTTGGCACTCATGAAGTTCTTCAGTTGTTCTTTGTCATGGAAATATTTTATTTCTCCATTAAATTTGAAGGATAGTTTTGTAGGATACATCAATCTTGGTTGGAAGCTGTTTTGTCTCAAGACCTGTAATACTTCACTCTAAGCTCTTCTCAGTTGGATGGTTTGTGTTGAGAAATCTGCTGTGATTCTGATGGGCTTTCCTTTATAGGTGATCTGTTTCTTTTCTCTAGTGGCTTCTAATATTCTGTTCTTTTGTTGTATGTCTGGGATCTTGATTATTATATGTCTGGGTGTAGTTTTATTTTGGTTATGACTAGTTGGAATTCTATATGCCTCTCTTACTTGTACTTCAGAATCTTTTTCCATGCTTGGGAAATTTTCTGCCGTTATTTCTGCAAATATTCTCTTTGTCATTTGTTGCCTCCTGCTGTTTTGTTGACTCCTATTAGCCTTACATTATTTCTCTTTGCCTTGTCTTGCAGCTGTTAAATTGATTTTTCCTAGTTCCTTGCTAATTTTAAGAGATCCTTCCTTTTGTGATCATTAGCTGCCATGCTGTCTTCGTTGTTTTTTTGTTTTGCTTTTTTGTTTGTTTGTTTTGGGTGCTGGGAATTGAACTCATGACCTCGTATTTGCCAGGCAAGTGCTTGTGCCACTGAGCTATACCCCCAGCTCTAAGATGCAAGATTCAGATGAGAAACTGTTTTGTTTTGTTTTTTGGTACCCAGAATCAAACTCAGGACCTTGAGCTTGCCAGGCAGGTGCTTGTGCAACTGAGCTACATCCCCAGCCCCCAAGTTGAAGTTTTCTTTTTTGTTGTTGTTTTTTTGTTTTTGGTATGGGAAATCGAACTGATGACCTCAAGCTAGCCAGGCAAGCACTTATGCTACTGAGCTATATCCCCGACCCCCATGCTGTCTTCAAGAACTGAAATCCTATCTTCAGCTTCATTCAAGTGGTTTTGCAAGCTTTCAATGGAAGTTTTGATTTCCTGGATATCTCTTTGAATCTGTTTCATGTATTCTAGTTCACTCCTGTATCTTTCGTTTAACATTTCCATCAGTTAAATGGAATCCTCTGCTTGTCTATTTTTATATATGTCTTGTTTAGGTGTGCTGAGCAATTCTTTCATTACTGTTGTCATTTCGTTTTTTACCTGAGACATTATTTCTGATCTGATGTCTTCTATGACTTGATGGAGTTGTTTCTTTACTTCCATTGCAATCATTTCAGCAATTTCAGGTATGTGTTTATGAAGTTCTCCTATGTCGATGTCTCGTGGACTTGTTCTGGGTGGGGTGAAGTGCTGAGATTACATTTTAGTCCTTCATCTTGTCATGTTTGATGCCAGAGGCAGAGCGCCCCATCTCCCACTTCCCTGGAAGCTCATTAAAGGGTTGCAAGCATTCCTAGTTATCCTAGTTGGCAGAGTTGCCCCTCAGTGGCTGCTGAGAGGAGCTGTTCACTCTGGGGTCTTCTGGTGGTTGGTAGAGTGTCCCTAGTTTTCCCAGGAGCCCGATATGAACTGTGATATCTGTGGATCGCAGACTGCCTGCTCAAGTGTCCCCAGGCAGCTCAGGGCACACATATGACTGAGAAGCTGGCTACACTGGTGGCATGATCATGGACCACTTGGTCTTGTGTCCCCAGACAGTTCAAGGTGCAGGCAGAGCCTAGACACAAACTGCAGGGTCAACAGTTTGTGGACTGCCTGCTCTAATACCTCATGTGGCTCAGGGCACATGCAGGAAGGGCCCAAACTTGAACTCCAGTGTTAGCAGTTTGTAGGCCTTCTGAGCCAGTATCTCCTGGCTGTGCTGGGTGCACAGAGGGCAACACAGACTGTAATGGCAGCAGGATCATGGGTCGCCTGCTCTGTCGCCAAGTAGGTAGGTCTACCTGGTTCTCTCAGCATTCAGCTATGAATGGTGATGTCAGCGGATTGAGGACCTCTTGATTCCACGTCTCCAGGAAACTCAGGGTGCACAGGAGCCAGATGTGGACTGCAGTGGCAGTGATTGCAGACTGCCTCTTTCTGTGACCTCCAGCAGGTTAGGGCACATGCAAAACCCAGACACAAACCACCCTAACTTGCTCTCTTGCTTACAACAAGCCACTCTGACTTTTCCCTTGATAAGTCACAAAGCAAAAGTTTGGACTTTATCATTCGTTTCAGTCCTATTTTTAGAGGAATTCTTCATCTGGAGACATTTTAAATTGTTTGCATGGTTTTCTTCAGGAACGACCTAGACTTTCAAGCTTCAGGACAATCAAGACATCCTTTAAATACATACCAATCATTTTGTTTGAAATGTCTACGTTCCATATCTTATCACTTAATGTTCAACATTCCACTGATACAGATGGAATTTTATAGGAAATGGAATTGACATCAGACCTCTAAATGATATAGGGAATATTATAACTCCCAACCTGCTCAATGTCAAATATGCCAAGTTCATGTTTCCCAAAATTGAAGAATGAATTTTAAGAAACAATAGAGGTTAAAAGTAGGAAATATCCTGGTACCAAAAAAAAAAGTAGGAGATATTTATTGAGAGCAAGACAGCTCCTGAGAGACAGGAGAGTACCCAAAAATGGGTTGCTGAAGACTCCACTTCTGAAAGGAAGCTTTATAGAGCAAAATCACAAGGTGGACATAAAACCACGAGGTGGGTATAATGTATAGTCACTTAAGTAGTATTGACCCAATGGGGAAACAGGTCATGTAGCAAGTATGCTTGGAATTAACAAGGACCTTTTTTGGAAGAGATGTGTCAGGAGGTCGTGGTCACCCACCTAAGTGACTTATGTCTATCTAGACTTTATTGTAGTGTGATACGAATTATAGTCTATTGTTTATTCCTTGGGGAGGCATGTAAGCCTGGCCTTCAATGGATGCACTTCCAGCCACAGTTGTAATGTGTTCTCATCTTATGCACTGACTCCTTTGAAGGCCTGGCCCTGCCTGTAAAATTTCTACCTAACTTAGCTGCTTGCAGTAAAATGAGTGAGTAAGCCTCGTCAAAACAGGCATTCTTCTCTTCCTTCAAAAAGTTATTTAGAGCCAGGTGGTGGTGCAAGCCTGAAATCCCAGTACTCTGGGAGCCTGAGGCAGGAGAATGGTGAGTTTCCCCTGCCGAGTCAAGGCACAAATTTAGTTAGATTATGTCTCAAAATGAAAAATACCAAAAAATAGAAGAAAAAAAGATTTGGAGATGTAGCTCAGTAGAAAAGCACTGGGTTCAAGCCCTAGTACTAGAAGAAAATTACTGTTAGTCCAGATATATTTTTTAAAATGCAAATTGTTTTGATCTATTTCTTACACCTTGACTATAGCCTAAAAAAGCACAGATTTCATGGGCAAGACTTTTTCTCCTTTTCTTTCTAAAACATGCAGAAAAGCCAGGCATGGTGGCACACCCTTATAATCCCAGCACTCAGGAGTCTGAGGGTCATTGCAAGTTCAAGACCAGCCTGGGCTACAAAGTGAGCTCAAGTTCAGCCTAAACTGCATAGCAAAACCCTGTCTCAAAAAGACAAAAAAAAAAAAAAAAAATTCAGAAAATGGAAAAGGTTTTAGGATATACAACAGTTCATATTACACATAAGAAAATCAAAACCTAGTGATGTGAAATATCCAAGGTGAATTTTCAAATACAAGTAATTTAGATTTCCAGGTGATTTTCTTCATTAGTATTGCTTCAAATATTTTCAATACTATCTGAATATTTTTAAATGGTAAGAATAATCATATAGCATTCAATTTTTCTTGTTTGTATGTGTAGGGGCAGGGGGCCCTGAAGGTAGGAAAAGATGCCATAAAGGCCTCATTGAACTTTATTAATAAGACTGGGTCCAGCAGACCCATCCCTTACTTTTCTACTGTAAATTTGTACTTTTGCATAGTAGTAGCCAGCTGTGTGACTCAGTATCTTCCCTGAGGGATACAGCAAGAAATCCATGTGTTTACTCACTTGGTATGATGAATGGCGAGGTGTGCGCACATGTGCAAAAGTAGCAAAGTGGAATCTGGACCCACCTTATGTTCTGTCTAACTGGTCCTGTATGTGTTTACCAGAGCATCACAGAGGGCCCAATAAACTCACACCATTTCCGGATTTGTTAATTTTTTTTTTAAGTTTTCTTTTGATTTTTCTAGTAGAAGTAGACCAATTCAGTACAATGCCACATGAAAAACAAGATTTGCAAGTTTTGGAGGTCAAAAGTGAATCATCAGGTTACTTATGCATGGATGGTGAAGATGATCCACTGTGGTAAAATATGTGCTTTCATAACAGAAGAGTGGTGTGGGTGGATAATGATGATGATGATGATGACTTTGATGTTGGCCATGTGAGTCAAAGTTGCTGTGACAGTGAAATGTAGCAAAACTCAACGGATACAGACACAAGGAATGCAGTCCATTTTTATTCAGATGATGAAGAAAACAACAATGTGAGTATATATTTGACTAGTTGAAATGTTACAAAATGAGGGTTGAGGATATAGCTCAGCAGCATAAGTGCTTGCCTGACAAGCACAAGATCCTGAGTTCAATTCCTGATACCAAAAAAATAAATTAATTAAAAAATAAATTTATAAGGCCAGGCATGGTGGCACACACATATAATCCCAGCACTCAGCAGGCACAGGCAGGAAGATCATTGCAAGTTTGAGACAAGCCTGGGCTACAAAGTGAGCTCACGGCCAGCCTGAAATACACAGTGAGACCCTGCCCCAAAACAAAAAAAGAAAAAAAAAGAAAAGAAATGCACTGGGTCAAAATACGCCATAAAAATTTATGCCTTAATAGATGTGAAGATTTATTATGCTTTCAATTTAGACATTTATCCTGGAACTCAGCCATCAGGTCCTTATTCATATAGTAATAAACCGAATGATGTTGTAAACAGACTTATTGCTTCCATCTCCCAAATTAATCAGAATGCAACATTTGACAATTGGTTTACCAGTTTCCAATTGATGCTACATTTGCTAACAGCACAAGTTCACCAGCACAGGAGCCGTACACAGGAACAAAGCAGAAATTCCAAATGAATTGTTGCAATTTCAAATCAGAGAATTATATAGTACAATCTTTGAATTTCAGAAAGATATAACACTGGCCTCATACATGGCAAAGAAAAACAAACTGCTACTGCTGACATTAACATTTCACCATGATGGAGATATTGATAAGGAAACCTCAACAAAACAGAAGCCCCACATGGAAACTTTCTATAACAAAACTGAAGATGGAGTAGATGTTGTTGATGAGTTGTACAGCAACTATGATGTCACTTGAAACACAAAGCATTGGCCAATGGTTGTGTTTTACTCGATCCTAAACAAGTGTGATATTTTGATAGGTTGAAAAGAACATAGTTGGATAGCTTACAAAGAAAATGACAAGTGCCTGTGGCATACCAGTTGCTTCACCTGGCCCCCAGGGTGCACCAGGCACTCTGCCCAGCCCCTGGAGCTCCACTCGGCCCCCCAGGACATGCCAGGTGCTCCACCTGGCCACTGGGGTGTGCTGGGTGCTTTGCCTGGCCCCCAGGAAGGCCCTGAAGACTTGCCTGAGCCTATAGATGCGGTCATGCTGACAGAGTCACGTGGTTCACTGTGTAACCCCACCTACCCGACTGGACATTTGACAGCTGTGAGGGACTGCCAAAGGGTGCTTCTCCACTTCCTGCCGTAGTAATTTGTGTACACCCACGTAATGTACAGCATATTTAGAAGCAGCCAAGAGCATGAGGGAGTAAATAAACCAAAAGTGCAGTTATTACCAGCGGGAAGATCACCGACAGGGTGGTAGAACAGTGGTGAAGTGGAGAAAATTGATTAATTGAAAGAGCCATCATCTATATAACTGAGTAATAAAGATGAAGATAAAAATTTTTTTTTGATGAAGATAAAATTATGTAATACAACATCCAGTGGTAACCTCCTACTATTTTCTCTGTAATCTGGTATTTCCTTTATTGTTTTTGTGTTAACAAATGCAAAAACAACACTAGGTAATACAGCATCCAGTGATGGTTCCCTATTGTCTTCTCTGTAATTTGTATATCCTTTATTGATTTTGCTATAACAAATATGAAAATAACTATGATATACAGCATCCAGTGCCAATTCCCTACTATCTTCTCTATAACTTGGTATTTTATGTATTGTTTCTGTGTTATTCTGGGTTCTTTTGTCTTAAAAATAAAATTAAAAATAATTTAAAAAGAAAGAAAATAACAAGTGCAAAATATCACAGGGAAATTTTCTTAGAAGATGGGACTGGGGCTCATAAGAGATCATCTACAGAAGAAGAAAAACAAATGTTTCTGCCCAGGGAAATCTGCAACTGTCTTTTAACTATCTTTTATATGATATATATACATTTTTTTTCCTTTTTCTTTTCCCTTTGGGATGACTCCTATTTAATATGTAAGACACACACACACACTCACCCCTACACATGAATACATGTTCTCTAACATCAGTAAAGAACACACATGTACACATGTTTACTTACGAAGTATACAGCTGCCTTCTCCAACTCACACTGGTGAGCTGACAGGCGAACAGGCAGGTGCAGCATCACAAAGACCTATTAGGACAATAGGAAAATAAAAAAGATGTCAACTGTACCCTACAAGAAAGTACAGGAAAACAAAACATACATGCTATCAGTGTAAGTAATACTTACCTATGAATATGCACATGCATGTATGGAATTTGTGTGAAGACTACCTTGGGTGTGATAGTTGAAGCAAACCTTTTTTTTTTGAGACAGGGTCTCACACTGCAGTTCAGGCTGGCCTTGAACTCACTATGTAGGCCAGGTTGGTCTTGAACTTATGACTATCTTGCTGCCTTAGCCTTCTGCATGCTGATTATAGGTGTGTGCCACCATGCCAGACACAAACCTTGTTTTTGTGATAGACTTCTGTTTATGCTTACATTTTAGTTCACATAGTTTTTCTTTTTAATGTTATCTTTTAGGTTTTGTAAGTAAGTAAAGAGCTGATGTGAAAATGTTGATGTCTATTCTAAGCACGCATCACATATTTTATGCTTTATTTTATTGATATCTTATTTCCCTGCTAAGTGCACATTGTACAATATGGTAGAAAGCCCCTGACAAAACAGAAAGAGAGGTGACAAGACTGCCACGTAGGAAAGGGAAGATAAACACATGTGTTATTTTACACTGACATGAAAGGCATGTGCCTGGAACACGTTGTCATGTGTGAAGTCTGCCTTGAGTGTGACAGTTGACACAAAACTTATTTTTATGGCAGAGTTCTATTGGCATTTTCATTGTAGTTCATATAGAAATTTATTTCTAATGTTATCTTTTAGGTTTTGTAAGCAAGTACACAGCTGATATGAAAATGTTGATGTCTATTCTATTTTTTTTTTTTTTTTTTTTGGTTTCTTTGAGACAGGGTCTCACTATACATTTTAGGCTGGCCTTGAGCTCACTTTGTAGCCCAGGCTGGTCTCAAACTCACAGCAATCCTCCTGCCTCAGCCTCCTGAGTGCTGGGATTACAGGCATGGGCCACAATGCCCAGCTGTTGATGTCTATTTTAAATACATTATATATATTAAGAATTTAATACTTTATTTTATTGATATTTTATGTTCCTGTTAACTATACACTGTATAATATAAGAACCACCTGACAAAACAGCAAGACCACTGAGATGTCAAGTATGTCCTACAAAAAGGTCAGGAAAGCCAGACACATGTGCTGTCCTTGTAAGTGATATGTATGTGGAATGTGCTGTTGTCATATGTGCAGACTGCCTTAGGTGTGATAATTGAAGTAAAGATTTTTTTTGGTAAAGTGCTATTGGTATTTTCATTGTAGTTCATGTAAGAATTTATTTGTATTGTTCCTTTTTAGACAAAAAAGCTGATGTTGAAAATTTTAATGCTTTTTTATAAACAATAAATATTAAAATTTCAATACTTTATTTTTAAATTTTTTCCTGTTAAGTACTCATTGTTTAGTATAATAAAACTCATAAAGTGAAAATTAATAATTCATTAATAGACATATTCTAAAGAATAAACATGGGTCTCACAGATCAATAAGAAAACTTACCAAAAATAGTTTTTGCCCTCCAGATAGACTCTATAGATAAGGTAATTAGAAAGACAAAAGAAGGAAAGCTAGCTACACTTGGGAGATGCCCAGACAACACAATTATCAGAAAAAGCCAGCTCCCCTCAAACACCTGACAAAATGCAAGGATGATGGGAGACAGTCACCAAAGGATGGCTCCTATTTATTTAGTTTTTTATTTTAAAGAAAAAGAAACAAAACCCCACAAAAATAAAAAAACAAAATTCCAAAACAATAGGACAGTAGGGTAACAATGGTCAATACATTGCTTATTGTTATCTTTAAATTAGTTACTCAAACCAGGCATGGTGCCGCACGCCTGTAAACCCAGAACTCAGGAGGCTGAGGCAGGAAGATTGCTGTGAGTTCAAGGCCAGCCTGAAATGAATAGTGAAACCCTGTCTCAAAAAGGCAAAAATAAAATTAAGTAAATAAATTACTCACTCAGAGTACGAGATATCAGCATTTTTTTTTTTTTTTTTTTTTTTACTGTGGCCCCAGGAATATGAACTCAGGAACTTCCGCTTGCCAGGCAGGCACTTATACCACAGAGCTACATCCCCGGCCCTAGGAATATCAGCATTTAATTGTTTAAACAATATTAGCACAAAGCTGTCTTTTCAGTGAACTGAAATTAGCAGCATATCTTTTAACTATCTTTTATATAGATATATATATTTTTTTCCTTTTGCTTTTCCCTTCGGGATGGCTCCTATTTAATATGCAAGACACACACACACACACTCACCCCTACACGCGTATACACGTTCTCTAACAACAGTAAAAAACACACATGTACACGTTTACTTAACGAAGTATAAAGCTGCCTTCCTACTAGCCCTCCCTCCTTATTCATTACAAAAAGACAGGAAGAAACCGAAAGGGCCTACACTGCGATCAAAGACCGTGATATCAGACATCTAGATACGGACAAGCGCTCACCTGGGAGGTGGGAAGACAGTGGAGCCCCAAATAAAAGGACGTCGGAATAGGAGCTCCGGGGTTTCAGCCCCTATCACGTCACTGTAGCTGTCCATCCTCTTTCTCTTCCGTCCTTTCCGCCAAATAGGCTGCCTTCTTCGTCTTAATTCTGCCTTCTTGAATTCATCTTCTAAAGCTAAGAGTTATGTTCCCATGGATAGCGTGTTCCGGAGGCGGCCGTGCATACAGCCCACCCTGACACACGCTCCATCAAAGATTCACATTTTCACTTCAAGTATAGCTTGAAACTTTTCTCTTATCTCAAAAATAGTAAAATGACCAATAGAAAGTGTTATTTATTTAGTAGGAAAACTGGAAAGGAAAACAGTTTCCCAGGCGACCATCTCATACTTCAAGAGGCTTCTAATCTCCTTTAAAGGATTGAAAATTATACAAAATGTTGCATATTATTAGCCAGATTAAGGTCCTATGGGTCTATCTTGTGTGCGCCTTACGATATCATGAAAGGATTTATTTAGTGAAGCTGAATGCGTTAATTAAGTGGGTCATTATTCTGGTGGGAATATTTACAAGCACTTGTAGTCACTGATTTCTTGTAGTTGTTATCTTCCTGATTTTACAATTCCCCAAAATAAAAGTGGCGGAAAACAAACATCCACGCTCCTTTCTGACTAACGATCTGAAGAGACTCCTGTGGTGTAAACACAAATACGGACAAGTGGAAATCGAGGACTTTAAGATCAGTTTTGTGGCTAAACTTTTAAAATTTCTTAAATTTTTTTTGCCAGTGTCCCTTTAGATGCCCACGCTAGTTTGCCGGCGCCCGGGGGGCCAGGAACCCCTGCTCTTGGCGGGGCGCCCGGGGCTCCTGCGGACCGCAGCTCCAGGCGCTCCGGGGAATCGATCCGAGGCCTCTCCCACAACTGCCCTAAAAGGGATTCCCTTCGTTCATTCACTCAACAAATACTCGTTCCATTTCAGCTGCTTCTTTGCCTTCGGAAAATCAATTCAGGCCTCACTTCCTGCCACAGCACCCTGCACTGGCTGTCGCAGCCTTACTCAAGAGCCCGGGAAGCCAGAGAAGCCGCGTCTCAGGCACCGCCTCAGCAAATACTGCGTCTCCTAGGACCAAATACCGCCCCTCCCAGGACTCAATGGCCTTGAGCATTACGCCAGCTTCCTTCTCTTCATCCCTCACTGCCACCCAAGAAAGCGTTAATGACAAATAGTTCAGGCTTCCAACACCTCGGGGCAGGAGGTGGATCAGAACTCCGCGGGTATCCAGCCGCCCAGGTAGCGTCAGTTGGATTTCGCCATCCGTCATGGAAGTTCCGGACCCCAGACTCCGCAGCGGAACTACAACTCCCAACATTGAGGCTGCCCGGACTCCCGGAAGTCCATGCCCCGCCAGGCGGAAGCAGCTGAAACCCAGCGAAGAGGCCGAGGATTAATTCATCTGGAAAAGGGGGCGGGAAGGGGTGCAGGGCGCCTGTCAGTTCTCCGCCATGAACGTAGTTTTTGCTGTGAAGCAGTACATTTCAAAAATGATAGAGGACAGCGGGCCGGGTATGAAAGTGCTTCTCATGGATAAAGAGACGGTGAGTTTGCTTTTGCTGTGTTTGTGGAGGAACCCTCCCTCAGAATAACCGGTCCCCGTCCGCTGTAGGGTTTGATGTTTAGTTAAAGATAATGAGGGTCAGTTCTGTGCAGAACCGAAAAGTTGTATAAAGCTTGCCCAGTGGATTTTCACTCTAAAGGTTTCGAACTTTTGCCCAGAGACTTCTACCAGGAACGATGCCTCAGCCCTGAAGTCATTTGTATGTGAGACAGAGCACTTAGAAGACTGCGACGGCCCTGGTACTTCCACTGAGCGTTGCTTTTTAAAGTAAACCTCTTGGGGCTTAAGGTGAGATAACAGGTTGTGTGTTGGCCACGGAGAGAGAAAGACAGACAGACCTTGGGCGATGGAAAAGAAATTTACGGATTGTTCGTGTTCAGGAAGAACGTGTTTTTTATTCTGGTTCCTTACAACCTGTTTGCAGTGTTTGTAAATATTATTTAACCAGTTAAATTTTAATGAAAGACTGATTTAAATGTCATAATCTTAGTTAATTCTTTTTCTTTACAGACTAGCATAGTGAGTATGGTATACACGCAATCGGAGATTCTTCAAAAGGAAGTGTACCTCTTTGAACGTATTGATTCTCAAAATCGAGAGATCATGAAGCACCTGAAGGCAATTTGCTTTCTCCGACCCACGAAGGTACTACATAAACTGAGCTACCATCTACTCAGGCAAATGCAGAACATTCTGATCTGAAAGCATTAAGAAGGCCAAAGAAATTCTTATTATGTGTGGTATGGTAATGGCCCTGGTTTAGCAGAATTATAACTTTCATTCTCCTTTCCATATCGCATTTCACCAGTTAACAGCCAATTCTTCCTTCAAGATGTCTTTTAATTTCACAGCTATTCCCAAACCCACTAGCTACTCTAACAGAGACCCGCATCACTTTATAACAGCAATCAGTATCTTAAACTTTTACAATTTATTCACTTCAGTGCTCAGGACCCTATAATAGCTCAATTTTCCTTTCATTGTTAAATCTACATTAAATGTACACTAGTCAAAGTCCTCCTTTTACTGGTTTGATCTGTCCTTATGTGTCCAACTTTCGTATATCCCAATTCTTTGCACCACAACTAACTAGGCCTTTGTCAGTAGGCCTAAGTAAGTGGAGAGGTGTCTCCACTTACTCATTTCTGCCCCTTGTTTGTTATCATGCCCTAGTTAAAGATTCTTCAGCCACTTGTTAGCTTTTGTCCATCACCTTCTAAATCTAGCTTATGGACCTGAGGGCCTGAGGATATAGCGCAGTGGTATAGCACCTGCCTGGCAAGCTCGAGGTTGTGAGTTCAGTTCCCAGTGCCCCCCCCCCGAAAGTAAGTAAATCTAGCTTGACTACCTCCTTCAAATATCCTTTCCTATTTCAATCTCATTTTGTATATCCTCTTGCTTCATTTTCATATTCTTCCACGTGAATGTATTTTTTGCCACACCTGTATATTATGTACTTTCCAAAATGCAAATCTGACGACGTCATGTTCATTTGAAATCCTTAATTGACTTCTCATTGTTTTTTTGGAGGGGATTCCTGCTTGTTTTATTTTGTTTCTGAGCCCAGGGCCTTGCACATGCTAGGCAAGCACTCTACATTAAACTTGACCACCCTCTTTCATTGGTTTTATGAAGGTAAAATTTCTAGAGCCAGGTGTGGTGGTGCAAGATGGGTTTACACCTGTAAACCCAGCACTCCGGAGGTTGAGGCAAGAGTCTGGCTTCGAGTTCGAGCCCAGCCTGGGCTACACAGTGAGTTCAAGTTCAGCCTGAACTACACAGTGAGATCCTGTCTCCAACAAAACAAAAACATTTCCTGTTGCCTGCAGGGTCCACTGTGGTTTATTGCTACCATTTCTCTATACTCATTTCAAACTGTTCTCCATTTTGTGTGCTGCACCTTAGCCACACTAACCCTTTCAGGCCACTGTATTCCCCTTTTCTGTAATGCTGTAGGGCCTGTGCCTGGCTCTCCTGCTGCTTGGCACGTCTTCACTTCCTCAGACACATCTTTCCCAGACTTTCTAACCAGGTCGAACCGCCCCTTACAAGCACTTACAGCACTGTCTTCTCCATGTCTGTGTCACGGTTAAAGATGTACGCTTTTTATGAGTAGTGCCTTTCTCACCTACCATCAGTAAATTCCAGGAGAGTAGAAGTGGTATCTGTTTTTCTCACTTTTATGTCTGCAGTACCTGCTATGTTATGGACACTCAATGTATAGTTGCGGAATTAATTAATATGTTTTATTATGGTGATCTCCAGCTCTTTCACATTTGTAGCTCTTAGAGCCCTTATTAGAGATCATGTAATCATTTCCTAACATTTTTTATGAGAGACTCTTTAACAGAGTTTGAGTCCCTTAAACTCTCTTTTCCTTCATTTTGTCATTTTTACCTAGCATATAATGAGGAAGCAATTTAGGTTTAAAATATTTTTATTAAAAACAGTGTGTTTAAGGAGTTGGGGATATAGCTCAGTGGCACAAGTAACTGCCTGGCAAGTTCAGGGCCCTCAGTTTGAGTCCCAGCACCAAAAAGAACAAAAAAAAGTAAATAAAAACAGTGTATTTATATCATAGTTAATTTTTAATTTAAATCTAAATGAAATTTTTAAAACTTCCCCCCATGTAATAAGAAATGTATTTCTTTTTTTAATTTTTATTTTAAAGAAAAAAATTCCAAAACAATATGAGGATAACAATGGTTAATACATTGTCTCTTGTTATCTTTAAATTAGTTACTCAGAGTATGAGATACCAGCATTTAATTGTCCAAACAATATTAGCACAAGCTTATCTTTTCAATGAACTGAGAGAAATTAGTAGAACTATTTTAATTATCTTTTGTATATATACATATATATATTTTTACTTTTCCCTTCTTTTTTCCCACTCCCCTAAACCAGTTTCTCTAGAATTGTATTTCTTAAACTGTTTTAAATACTGTAAAGAAATATGATTTTAAAAAACATTAAAAAGGATATGTTTGGTTTGGAGGCCCAATTTATATTGAAATATAACCCTGTATTATATGTCAAAAATAGATAAAACATGCATGGTGATTTTATGTTACCTGAATTCTCATGGGTTGTTTCTTTGGTTGGTTGGTTGATTTTGTTTTTTTTTCCCAGACAAATTCTTACTATGTAGTCCATGCTAGTCTTGAACTCCATATGTAGCTTCGTATGTTTCATGGTCTCAAACTCAAGATCCTCCTGCCTCAGACTCCTAGCTATTAGGATTACAGGTGTGCACCAGCATACCTCTCTTCTCATGTTATTTTGTTTGTTTGTTTTTTGTTTTCGAGACAGGGTCTCACTATGTAGCTCAGGCTAGCCTCAAACTCTCAGTGATCGTCCTGCCTCAGCCTCACAAATGCTGGGCTTTCAGGCATGCACCACCACACCTGGCTGCTTCTCATGGTTTCTGCCCTTTTTCATTGAGTTTGAGGCCAGCCTGGGCTGCCTAGTGAGTTCAAGGCCACTCTGAACAACATAGCAAGACCATATCTCAAACAAAACAAAACAACGAACAAACTAGAATGACTGCAGTATTTTGACCTTATAAAAACAACTGTTTTTGCTCTTAACATTCATATTTTATTTTTTAAAAATGTATATAAAAGGTCTTAATCTATTGTTTGCAAATACTTTACAAGCATTGCAGTTGTGCAGCTTCTTTGGTCCCAGTAAAAGTGAATATAATTAACTACATTTCCTCTTGAAGGTTGATATTAACAGGTTAGACAGGGCTCACTTGGCAGCACACATGCTAAAGTTGGAACAGTACAGAGATTAGTGTGGCCCTTGCACAAGGATGATGTGCAAATTCATGAAGTGTTCCATTAAAAAAAACTAGACACATTTTAATGTTCCAAGTAAGAATTTTGGTCAGATGAATATGGTTTCTGGACAAGCAGCTTGAGGCAAATTTGTAGAATTATTAGCAATTTTATGTTGTATTTCAACATGTATCTTTTATGCTTTTTATCTAGTTAATATGTGATATTAAGTGTATAATATGTATGATTTTGATCATTATATTTAATATATCTTTTTGTATATGTGTATAGCACTGGGGATTGAACTCAGGGCCTTCACACTGAGCTACATTCCCAGCCTATTTTTAGTTTTTATTTTGAGACAGGGTCTCACTAAATTGCCTCGTCTGAGCTCAAACGTGTAATCCTCCTATCTCAGCCTCCCAAAGCGCTGCGATACAGGCATGCACCATCACTCCTGGTATACTTTTTCCCTTGTCTTCTTTATTTTTTAGGAAAATGTGGATTATCTGATTCAGGAGCTTCGAAGACCCAAATACAGTATATATTTTATTTGTAAGTACGTTGGTTTATTGTTTCAATCATGTACTTAGATCCCAGCTCTATGTTCCCTTGCACACTTCCTACCATCAAGTTCACTAAATCCATCTCTCTCTCTCTCTCTCTCTCTCTCTCTCTATATATATATATATATACATATATATATATATATATATATATTTTTTTTTTTTGCAGTACTAGGGATCGAACTCAGGACCTTGTGCTTGCCAGGCAAGCACTTATTCCACTGAGCTATATCCCCAGCCCTAAATCCATCACTATAAAAAGTTATTTTTAATTATTAAAAGTATAGTGGCCATCATTCTCTTTCAGAGAGCTAAAGATGATTTTCATTCATCTTGATTTGCTTAAGGAATTTTAAAATTTTACTTTGCCTTTCAACATGCTTTAGAAGTTGCAAGTTTTAAGTAGCCAATTTTCAAATCCCACCTCTACTAAAAAGACATACCTTCTCCTATTTTTCATTTATGAATGGAGGCATAGAAGCGGACTCATTTATTTTAGGGGAGGATAGACTTGAGTTTGTTGGAAAGGTAGAGATTTATTTTCCATAGAAAATCCCATCTGGGTGTGATGGCACACATCTGTAATCATAGTACTTGGGAGGCTGAGGCAGGAGATTGCCATAAATGCCAGGCTAGCCTGGACTACAAAGTGAAACCCTTCCTCAAAAACAAACAAAAAGAAAAAAAAAAAAGAAGGCATCCTACTTTGCCACTTTATATAACTGATAAAATTTCAAATCTCAGGTAGGGAGCTCTCATGTACACAACTATTTTGGGTGGGTGGTGCACAGGGAAAGTCAAAACTAGCTTTATGGTTACTGTACAGTTTGTGTGGATTACTCTGCCCTAATGCATTCTGCTTGGAAGTTACATCTCTTCTCCTCTAGATGTCATCATTGATCTTTCCAGGAGTCGTATGTAGTCTGGGTAATGTTTTAATTGGGTAGTAAGTAGGACATCTGAGAAGTTTTAAAGCTTAAAGACTTTATCTCCTGTCCCCCCCCCCTCCCCCCCGGTACCGGGGATCGAACTCATGACCTTGCGCTTGCCAGGCAAGCACTTACGCCACTGAGCTATACCCCCGGCCCCAGCTTAAAGACTTTAGAGTCTTAGGGTTTAGACTGTATGACATACGTATTTTCTTCTCTGTATGCTACTATTTAATAAAGATACCCAACATTAACCTGTGTAATAAGATTTCATATTTTGTCAAGAGTTGTTGCATACTTCATTTGGCCCTTTAAACACTCTGGAGGTAAAAATGGGCTCTCAGTCTCTCAGCCTAGTTTTTCTTTTTTGTTTGTTTTGTTTGTTTGGTTGGTTGGTTAGGGCTAACAGACACAGGTTTTCTTTTTTAAATATGCTGTACATTTTGAATTACAGAGTTACATGAGCTATGATTTGGGTACGATTTGTCCTGTCCAAAACTCATATTGTACTTCAGTCCCTATCATGAAATATTAGGAGGTGGGCCCAGATGGAATCTTTAAGAGGTGATGAGTCCATTCAGTGATTGAGAGCGAATCTGCTGGGGCAGCCACTTTGGCGAGGTCTCCCTGTCTGACCACGCGATGCTCTGCTCAGGACGCTGCCATCACGGGATTTGGTCCCTAAACTGTTTTTTGAAATAAACCTCTTTCCTTTATAACTTTCCCTGGCTGCAGTATTATTAGCAACAGAAAGACTAAGACATGTAGGTGTAAAAAATAACACGGAGAGCCCATATAATTTTCACGCAGTTTTCCCTAATATTGCATCTTTTGTGACAACTGCAGGATCATAACCAGAATGTTAACATTGCTACAGTCAGGCTGCAGAACATCACCTTCTCCATAAGGATCTCTTATACTGCCCTTGCACTGGCCACGTCCACTGATTTACTTCCTTAGCCATCATTAACCCTGGCAGTCATTGATCTGTTCTCCATTCTATAATTTTGTCACTTCAAGAATATTCTGTGAATGGACTCATACAACATGTGGCCTTTGGAGTTGGCTTTTTCATTCAGCATAATTCACTGGAGAGTCATCCAATTGTGTCAATAGTACATTTCTTTTTATTACTGAGTAGTAGTATTCTGCATTGGTTGTATTCTATGTTTGTTTGTTCACTACTGAAGGCCATCTGAGTGGTTTCTAATTTTTTCTCTTTTATTTTTTTGTTTTTGATGCTGGGGATCAAATGCAGAGCCTTGTTCATACCAGTCAAGTGCTCTACCACTGCGTTTTAGCCCCTTGTTTGCAGTTTTAACTATAAAGAAAGCTTCAATAAATATCTCTGTGCAGATTTTTATGTAAATATAGTCTTCATTTCTCTTAGATAAATAATGCCCAGTAGCACAACTGCTGGATCTTACGGTAATTTCATATTTCAGAAACTTCCAAATGTTTTCCAGAATGAGTATGCCATTTTATATGACTATGCCATTTTTCTACTAGCAATATGTGGGTGATCTGGTTTCTTTGCATCCTCACAAACATTGGTGCTATCTCTATTTTTTATTTTAGATATTCTGATAAGTGCATAGTCATTCTAGTTTGTTGGTTGTTTTGTTTTGTTTGAGACATGGTCTGTGTTGTTCAGAGTGGCCTTGAACTCACTATGTAGCCCAGGCTGGCCGTAAACTCATGGCGATCCTCCTGCCTTAGCTCCCAAGTGCTGGGATTAGAGGCATGCACCACTACACCTGGCTCATTCCAGCATTCTTTAGGCTGATCACAAGTGCGAATATGTTAAATATATGTTTACATTTGGCAGCACAGGGAATATTAGATGGATATATGATAGAATCACTCTTGCTGAGTCACTTTACTAAAAATTAAGTAGGGTAATATGGCAAAAGATTCCTTCTTCCCACTAGAGAGAATTCTTTTATCCAGTAGTTCAGGTTAGTAAAGCATAATAAATCTAGTACTTATTCTTCTGGTTCAAGATTGACTTGGGTTGTAACTGTGAAGCAGAAGAAAAAAATTGTATTAATAATACTAAAGCCCATGAAATACAGGCTGTTGACATATCTAGGGTCGGCAGTCAATTTCAGAACTTTATTTTTTTATTTTTTATTTTTATTTATTTATTTATTTATTTTTGTTTTGTTTTTTTTCTGTACTGGGGATCGAACTCAGGACCCTGCGCTTGGCAAGCGCTTATTCCACTGAGCTATATCCCCAGCCCCTTCAGAACTTTATTTGATTGAAGTAAACAAAAATAAATTTTAATATGGTAATTTTATTCATTAACAGTTTTTAGTACCATTTGTTAAACTGTTCCATTGATCTCATTTTTTATAATTTTATTTTTGTATTTTTTAGGTCTACTGAATCTCTTTCATTATAGGCTCCTCCTTTTATAAAAAAAAAACTTTTTTTCTTAGTCTTTTTGAGAGAGTTTCACTATGCAGTTCAGGCTGCCCTTGAGCTCACTTTGTAGCCCAGGCTGGCCTCACAAACTTGCAACAATCCTCCTGCCTCATCCTCCTGAGTGCTGGGATTACAGGTGTGTGCCACCACATCCGGCTACAAAACTTTTTATTATGGAAATTTTCAAACATATAGAAAAGTAGAATAGTAATAAATTCCAATGTACCCATCGTCCAGTTTCTACAATTATCAAACCCTGCCTGATCTTATTTAGCTATGCTGCCTCCTTCTTTGAAGCAACTCTAAGACAATGGATAGGGCCAGGGATGTAGTTCAGCAGCACAGTGCCTGCCTGGCAAGCAGCAGGCCCTGAGTTTGATTCCTGGTACAAAAAGAAAAAATATTATATAATTTCCTCCACAAATACATCAGTAAGTATCTCTAAAAGATACAGCCTCACCTAAAAAAAAAGCACAATAGCATTATTGTATCCAAATAAAATTAAAAATTAGGCCTAAGGATGCAGCTCTGTGGTAGAACACTAGCCTGGCCACAGAGTCCTAGATTTGGTTCCCAGCACTGCAAAAGTAAAATAAGGAGGGAGAGGAGAAGAATTAAGAGGAGAGAAGTCCTTACTATTTTCAAATAATTAGTGTTCAAATTTCAGATTCTCTCACGTATTTTTTCATTGTTTGTGTGATTCAAGATCAAAATAAAGTCTACACATTGCTATTAGCCAGTGTGCTGATTTTCTTCAATCTTCTATAGGTCCCCCCTTCCATGCAATTCATTTATTGAAGAATCTGTTAAATGTTCCATACCCTAGATCTAGCCAATTACATTCCTAATTGAGTGGTTTTACATGTTCCTTGCAGTTTAAAATGTTCCTCTATCCTTGAACCTATAAATTCATAAGTGGATACAGAACCTTATTTAGATTCAGTTTCAATTTACTTGTGGCAAGAATACTGAGCAGGTGATGAGTGGCTGCATTTGTTGTTTCTTCTGGTATTAGCAGACATTGATGCTCAGTTGCTCAGTGCATAGGTCCACCTGCTGATTCATTATATATTGGGAAAATGGTGATACTCTATCAGTAACATTTCTTTTTTTAAAAATGGAATTTTTTTTTTTAACCAGGAATCTAACTCAGGACCTTGCACTTGCCAGGCAAGTGTTTATGCTGCTGAGCTATATCCCCAGCCCCAAAATGGAATATTTTTGTAAAGAAAATATTTCCTCATCTCCTATTTGGTACAATTTATGTTTAACAACCTAGAAACATTTCTTTCCTCTGTTTTGATGTGTTCACTTCAATGACTTGGTTCCCTAGCATCTTCTAGAACCTCAAATGGTGGTTCTTGTTTTTTTAAAGTATTATTGTGAATTTGTGGGTTTGAACATATTTGTGCCACTCATTCCAATCTGAAGGTATGTGACTTTGACATGTATCACAATATATACTAAACTCACTGGGCTTTAACTCTCACGCCCATTTGTGCCTAATTGCAGCAGAGATGATCTCCTTTGAGACAATCACATTCATATGTCTGTTTCAGATTTCAGTAATGTGATCAGCAAGAGTGATGTGAAGTCCTTGGCTGAAGCCGATGAACAGGAAGTTGTGGCTGAGGTCCAGGTAAACATGTTGGTCCTGCACCACGTTTTTTATATTGGCCCTTTTAAAAGATTCAGTCTAAAAATAGGGAAAGTGCTATCTCATAAGAAGGAGACTGTTGATCACATAAAATAGATATGCATTGCATCGGATTATACTTGTATTTAGAAAGTTTGGAAGAATATCAAATTTGATAGGTATAGAATTAAAGGAATCATTAAAAAAAAAAAAGAAAGGAATCAGTGGGAAGATGGGCTCCTTAATTGGTAGATAGGATTCCACAGGGTTTAGTACAGAGTAAGATACGTCCTGTGTTAGTTTTATAAACCACACAAAATGTTTATCAACAGGATTATGTCTGATTGAGAGACAATAGAAAGCTAAGGTTACAGATAAGCTTTCTTAAAGTTCTCTTTGTGATTGTCATTATCATGCTTTGGAAGATGACATACAGGCTTTTGTCATTAGGTTAAAATTTGTTAGTTCCTAAACATTTATTCTGTCTGCTATATAGTATATCACATTAAAAACATAGTATTCTTAAATACATTTATCACCAATGTTTGAATATTATTTGTTATCTAAGTGAAAAATACTGTATTTAGAAGCAGCATATAAACTAGTTCTGCATTTTCAAAAGGTTTTGCTAGGTGATAAAAAGAGCAGTCTATTTTAAATCATAATCTCCCTCATGAGAATACGCTGGATAATAGAATTTTTTTTATCTAAGTGTAACATAGTATTTCCTAAAGCAGTGTTTCATTAATTGATTAAGTATATGGTCTCCAGAAATACCTTATGGAAACACTTCAAAGAATCAATAATTGGGACCTCATCCTACTGAAAAGTTTTTGTACATCTAAAGAAATCACCAGCAAAGTAAAAAGAAAACCCACAAATTGGGAAAAAATCCTAGCTGGCTGTCCCTCAGACAAAGGTCTTCTATCTAGAACATACAAAGAATTAAAAAACATGTATCTGTCCAAATTCAAAGACCCA
>PVLD010011931.1:28629-62854 GCA_004027595.1 Dinomys branickii | reverse complement strand
TTCCAGTGGGTTTGGTTGACCCCTTTGTCAAATATTAGGTAGCTGAGTGGGTTTTTCGTTATGGTTGCATCTTCCAGTCTGTTCCATTGATCCTCAGGTCTGTTATTTAGCCAGTACCAGGTTGATTTTATTACAGTTGCTTTGTAGTATAATTTCAGGTCAGGGATTGTGATTCCACCTGACTTGTCCTTATTGCCCATGATTGCTTTTGCTATTCTGGGTCTCTTCTGGTTCCAGATGAATTTGAGGCATATTTTCTCTAGATCTGTGAGGTATGCTAACGGTAGTTTAATGGGAATTGCATTGAATCTGTACACCAGTTTTGGTAGTATGGCCATTTTCACAATCTTAGTTCTTCCTAACCATGAGCAGGGTATGTTTTTCCATTTATTGAAATCCTCTTCAATCTCCTTTTTCAGAGTACTGTAGTTTTCACTGAATAAATCTTTCACATTCTTTGTTAGATTGATTCCTAAGTATTTCAATTTCTTGGTTGCTATTGTAAAGGATATGGTTTCCTCAATTTCTCTCTCAGTCTGTTTGTTGTTCGTGTATAGGAATGCTATTGATTTTTGGGTGTTGACTTTGTATCCGGCTACGCTGCTGAATTTGTCAATTAATTCCAGGAGTTTTCTTGTGGAGTTTTTGGGGTCCTCCATGTATAGTATCATGTCATCTGCAAACAGTGATAGTTTGACTTCTTCCTTTCCTATCCTTATTCCTTTTATTTTTGTCTCTTGTCTGATTGCTCTGGCTAGTGCTTCCAGAACTATGTTGAATAGGAGTGGTGACAATGGACATCCTTGTCTTGTTCCAGACTTTAAAGTGAAAGTTTTGAGTTTATGTCCATTTAGTATGATGTTGGCTGTTGGTTTGTCATAGATGGCTTTGATCAGATTGAGGTATAGGCCATCTATTCCTATTTTTTCTAAGGTTTTTAGCATGAATGTATGTTGGACTTTATCGAAAGCCTTCTCTGCATCTATTGAGATGATCATGTGGTTTTTGTCTTTGACTGTATTAATATAGTGTATTACATTAATTGAGTTGCGAATATTGAACCATCCCTGCATTCCTGGGATGAATCCTACCTCGTCGTGGTGTATAATTTTCCTTATGATTCGCTGTAATCTATTTCCCAGTATTTTGTTGAGTATCTTTGCATCTATGTTCATTAGAGAGATTGGCCTGTAGCTCTCTTTCTTGGTTGGGCCTCTCTCTGGTTTTGGTACCAGTATAATACTTGCCTCCAGAAATGTGTTGGGGAGGGTTGCTTCCTTTTCAATTTCATTGAAGAGTTTGAGGAGTGTCGGCATTAAATCTTCTCTGAATGTTTTATAGAATTCTGCTGTGAATCCATCAGGGCCTGGGCTTTTCTTTGTTGGTAAGTGTTTAATGATGTTTTCAATCTCATTAATTGATATTGGGTTGTTCAGGATTTTTACGTCTTCCTGATTCAATTTTGGCAATTTGTACCTTTCTAGGAATTTGTCCATTTCTTCTGTATTTTCTATCCTATGGGAATACAGATTTTCAAAGTAGGTATTAATGATCTTTTGGATTTCTTTTGGATCTGTAGTGACTTCATCCTTTTCATTCCTTATTGCATGAATTTGAGATGTTTCCCTTCTTTTTTTGATAAGGTTGGCTAGGGGTTTATCAATTTTATTTATTCTTTCGAAGAAGCAACTCTTTGATTCACTAACTTTTTGTAGAGTTTTCTTCATCTGAATTGCATTAATTTCTGCCCTGAGTTTTATAATCTCCTCCCTTCTTTGGGCTCTTGGTTTGGCTTGTTGCTCTTTTTCTGAGATTTTGAGGTGTATCATTAGGTTATTTGTTTGCTCTCTTTCTATTTTCTTTGTATATGATTTCATTGCTATAAATTTCCCTCTGAGGACTGCTTTCCTTGCATCCCACAGATTCCGATAGGTTGTACTTGCATTTTCATTTATTTGTAGGTAATTTTTAATTTCTTCTTTAACTTCTTGTGGGATCCATTGATTATTCAGTAGGTTGTTGTCTAATTTCCACGTGTTTATGTGGTTTTGGAGTTCTCTTTGTCATTAATTTCCAATTTTAGTGTATTGTGGTCCGATAATATGCCTGGGATAATTTCAATTCTTTTGCATTTAGGTAGATATGCTCTATGGGCTAAAATGTGGTCTATTTTGGAGAAAGACCCATGTGCAGCTGAGAAAAATGTGTATTCTGATGCTGTGGGGTGGAACACTCTGTATACATCTACTATGTCCATCTGTTCACACTTTTGTTTCAGGTCTGTTATTTCTTTGCTGAGTTTCTGTCCAGTTGACCTGTCTCTTTGCGTCAGAGGGGTGTTTAGGTCCCCTATTACAATCGTGTTATTAGTTATTTGATTTTTTACATCTGTCAAGATTTGACTTGTAAAGTTAGGTGCTCCATGGTTTGGTGCATAAATGTTTAGGATTGTTACCTCTTCCTCTTGCAGCTTTCCCCTAACTAGTATGTAGTGGCCTTCTTTGTCTCTTTTGATTGTTTTTGGTTTGAAGTTTATATTGTTTGCAAACATAATAGCTACCCCTGCTTTTTTCTGGGGACCTGTTGCATGGAGAATTGTTTTCCAACCTTTAACTTTCAACCTGTGGATTTCTTTTTGAGTAAAATGTGTTTCCTGTATACAGCATATCATTGGATTGTGTTCCTTAATCCACTCTTCCAATCTTTTCCTTTTGACTTTTGAGTTGAGGCCATTTACATTAATGGTTATATGTTGGCTTATTCTAGTCACGTTGTTTACTTGATGTTTTTCTTCGTTTGTTGACTGTTTACTTCCTTGTTCTGTTTAGGGAGTTATTTCTAATGTTGTTCTTGGAATTGTGGTCTCTTTTTTCTCTGTCTAGAATATCTTTTAGTGCTGTTTGCAGTGCTGGTTTGGCACTCATGAAGTTCTTCAGTTGTTCTTTGTCGTGGAAATATTCTATTTCTCCATTGAATTTGAGGGATAGTTTTGCAGGATACATCAGTCTGGGTTGGAAGTTGTTTTGTATCAGAATCTGTAATATCTCGCTCCAAGCTCTTCTTGATTTCATGGATTCCGTTGAGAAGTCTGCTGTGATTCTGATGGGCTTTCCTTTATAGGTGATCTGTTTCATTTCTCTAGCAGCTTTTATTATTATTATTATTATTATTTTTTTTTTGCAGTACTGGGGATCGAACTCAGGACCCTGCGCTTGCTAGGCAAGCGCTTATTCCTCTGAGCTATATCCCCAGCCCCTGCTAGCAGCTTTTAATATTGTGTTCTTTTGCTTGATATCTGAGATCTTGACTGTTATATGCCTGTGTGTGTTTTTCTTTGGGTTATGCATCATTGGGGTTCTATATGCCTCGATTAACTGAACTTCAGTATCTTTTATAATGTTTGGGAAATTTTCTGCTATTATTTCAACAAATATTGTTTTTATGTCATTTGTGAGGTCTCCTGCTGTTTCACACGCTCGTATAACTCGCATATTTTTGCGTTTTGCGTCATCTTGGAGCTGTTAGATTGACTTTTTTTGTGTCTTTGATGATATCATGAGATTCTTCCTTTCACGCTCATAAGCTGCCATGCTGTCTTCAAGTTCTGAAATTCTATCTTCGGTTTCATTTAAACAGTTTTGCATGCTTTCAGTGTAAGTTTTCAAATCCTGGCATTCTCTTTGGACCTGTTTCATTCTTGGTAATTCATTCTTAAATTGCTCTTGTAACGTTCCCATTTGTTTCGTATTTTCTTCTAGTCTTTTGTCTATTTCTTTTCTATGTGTATGGAACATTTCTTCCATCATTGTTTTCAGCTCGTTTTTTGTCTGAGAGATCATTGCAGGTATGTGGCTTATTTCTGCTTTAAGTTCTTTTATGGCCTGTTGGAGTTGTTTCATTTTGGATGTGATCGTTTCATAACTTGCAGGTATGTGGCTTCCTGGTTCCCCTGTATCCTCGCATTCAAAACTTGTTCTGGGTGGGGTTGAGTTTTGGGACTGCGTTTTTTTCCACTGTTTTCCCATTTTTGGGTATCAGATTCAAAATGTGGAGCTATAAATTCCCCAGGCAGTTCAGCAGGCAAAGGTCTGCTGCAGAGGCTGCTCCAATGATTCCTTCTCTTTGGGAGAATGTCCCTTAAGCTGTCTGCTGAGATTTCCGCTTCTACTCCCTACCCAGAGACCTGGCTGGGTTGCATAAACAGCTCGCCACCCCAGGGACCTTGCAGGCAGGCCACTCAGGTGTTCCCCCCTGGGTGGAGCTCCTCCCTGCCTCACAAATCCCGTCGGGGCGCCTAGCCCGCTCTTCCGACCTGGGGGATCCTGCAGTCCGTAAAGCTGCTTGGATGTCCCTTGCTGGGCGGAGCTTCTTCCCGACTCAGAGAAAACCAGCCACGGCGCCCAATCAGCTCACCCTGGGATTGTGCAGACAGGAATGCCGTTCAGATGTATCTCCCTGGATCGAGCTTCTTCCCGTCTTAGAAATCCTGCTGTGGGCCGACCGCAGCTGCCACAGTTTGCGCAGGGCCGGCTGCGGGGGCGGGGCTCTGAGGGGGATCCGGGACCCCTGCCCAGATTGGCGCAGTCTGCCCGAGAAGCGCATTCTCTGAGTTTCCTCTGCTCCGCCGCCTCCGACAAATCCTGGTTACAGCCGCCTCCGAGCCGATCGGGTTCAGGAGCTGGGAGGGTCCGTCCCGCCACCTTCACTCTCTCGACTGTACGCGGATTGAGCAGAGCTGCGGCCCAAGTGCAGCTCCGATCCCTCGGGCACCCTGCTCTCGGGACCCGCCCACTTCTCGCTGCGTGGCTTATCCAGCCGGCCCTTTAATGCTCAGGCCGCAGAGAGCACCACGATCAGTTGGAATTTCGCATCCGCGGATCGGGCACCCGCGTGCTAAGGTTCGGTCTCTGGGAGAGTTTCCCTCTGCCGCTCACCTGGTCGCCATCTTCCCGGAAGTCCCTAGCAGTATTGTTTTTACATGGTCAGGTGCAAAGCCATTTCCATACAAAGCCCTTTCCATACAGAGATGGCATTAAAACTAGGTGGCACCTGAACTTTATATAATTCACCCAAAGTGATTATAGCAACTTCTTACAAACAGATGATTAAATAAGAAAGACAAAGGTTTGAGGTTTTTTTGTAGTAGAAACTGATAAATTCAGTAGGTGAAATTTCCTTACTATCTCTGACCATATACATTATGGAGCCCCATTTTGGGGTTAGGTAGTTACCTGTAGGTTGTTTTTCTTCCTGGTAGTTTACAGCAGGATGCCAGATTGGGACAAGGCTGGGGAAGAAATCCACTTACTCCACAATCTTCCCACAATCAAAGAGATTCTTTTCTCCCTGCAGATCTGCAACCAGGCTGTACAAATGCATGGAGGCTATGGCTACCTGAAAGATTATGCTGTTCAGCAGTACATGCGGGACTCCAGGGTTCACCAAATTCTAGAAGGTAAAATTTGCTAGAGATTATTCTCTTCCTGACAGGACGGTTCCAAGATCATTTCTTTTGTTGCCTCTCTTATCCTTCTGCTGGCTAGTTCTTTGGGTCCCATCAGGCCCAGTCTGTCTTTTGGTTTCGTCTTTCCTTCCTTTCCTTACCCCTGCTTTGGAAGTGGCCTGTTGCAGCATTGGAAAGAGCACTAGCCTGGGAGCAGATTCTCCTTTGTTTCCATGAGGAAGACATCACATTATTCCATTTCTGCTCTTTTCCTTTGTGGAACTGAGAGTCCAAACTGCAATAACAAATGAGAAATCCTGTTGAAAACTATAGCAGCGGCTGTTCTTTATTGTTATCAAGGGCCTGGTCTGCAAGGATCTCAGAAGTTCTATTTAGTAATTTCCAGGATAAATATGAGCTAGCATGAGTACCAGCAGTTCTATAGATTGATTATAAGCCCCATGATCTAGATGATTTCTATGTCAGTATTGCTAGCAGATTTTTCAATAAAATAAAATATCAGTATATGAGTATTTCCTTGTAAAATACATAAACAATTAGAGTCAGGTTCAGAATATGGCCTTCTTCACTCTTGAGCCAGTCTTGAAGTGACAGGAGTCATATTGGTAGCTGGTGTTGGTAGTTGGGATTGTTACACTTTAGGAAAAACAGAGCAGAGGCTTCTCTAAGTGTCTTTTTAGTAAAGCAATGTGGGGCTGCATTAATGGGGACATAGGAGAAGCCTTTGAGCATTGACTTCCTTGCCTCTTTCAAAGTATTCTTCTCAAACCTCTGCACACAGCACAGCCCCTAGGGGACTTAAGACAGATTAGTGGGCCCTACCCTCAGAGATTTTGTTCCAGTGCACATAGTTTGGAACTGAAATTTGCATTTCTAATAATTTTTTAAGCGAGGCTGCCGATGCTTGTTTGGGGTAACTGTATACTGAACCCCACTCCTTTGGTGTTGTTTAAATCATAGGATTCTAGGGTTTAGTCTGCTGCTTTATACTTGTTGGCCTTATCTCTAATATATATTTATTGAGCTTAATCCCTAGTGTTCAGATAAATTTTTCGGAATTTTGTGGTGTTGGGAAACTACCTTCCTTGTAACACTTTTTTAATTTGGCTATATTAAGTGGGAAGCCAAATACATCTATCTCGGGTCGTTCCCTGATCTGCTAGTAGAAGAATTAGGGCACTAGTCTCTCTGTCACTTTGTTTCATTGTGGACTGTTAGGTAAGTTTGGAATTTTAAATTCTGCAAAGGGTTTATTTTTTTCTTTATCTTATAGGCCACTGCTAAAGAAGCAAACAATTCATCCTTTCATGTTTTTCTTTCAGAGAAAATATTTTGTTTTAAAGTTTAGGTTTCTGATTACCAAAGAAAGTTACAAAATATGTGGGGAAAAAGATCATTCATGTTTTTACATCCAGAATTACTATTTTAATTATGATTACTATTTTGGTATATCTTCTTATTTTTTTAAATTTGTGGGCTAAAAACTGAACCTGGGGCTTTGTACATCCATGCCAAGCAAGTACTGTATCACTGACCTGCACCCCTAGCACTATACTTCTTTTATACATTTTTTTCTGTTTTTATAGGCCTATAGTTTTTAAAGTTAGTGTTATACTACTTTTAGTCTGCCTTTTAAAAATAGAAGCATTTTTATCCTACATAATTTTTATAGTATTTCTTATTGTCATCTTTCTGTACCTTAGAGAGAAGTCTATGATAGTCCCAGTTTTCCCAGGAGTAAAAGCATCAATCCACAACTACTTTGCAGCTATTAAATCCTTCCTTCTTTCACCCTCTTGCAGGTACCAATGAGATGATGAAGTTGCTGATCTCTCGAAGCCTACTTCAGGAGTAGCACTCATGCTTGATATGTGGACTCTTGGGTTCCAGATGAATCATCGATTGGACTGAAGAGCTGAGCTCTTCAAAGGTAGGCAGCAGAGCTGACTGTGTTCATGGCAGTATTTGGTTCTCACATTGGAGCAGAGTTCAGTAGGACTGGAGGAGATACCCTGATTAGAAATGTCACAAGGAGACTTACCACCTTATTTTTCTAATGCTGGAAAAATAACTAGTGACTGTTCAGAGCCGAAGTCTTGTCATCTTGGTTTGTCTGCATTTTGTTGGTTCACTGGATTCCTCTGGGGGCCTGGGTACTTCCGCTGAGACTTTCCCTGGTTCTAGAGCAAAGGCTAGGGAAAAGAAAATGCCCTCCTATCTTTTGTGTTCTCTGTAGGTAGTGTCAGTATCTCTGGATAGTACATCTCTGGATGTAAAGCATAATAAAATGAGTATTTGGAACAACTGAGATATGATTTAGGGTGTATTCTTGCTTCTTGACTACCTTAACATCAATGGCTGAGATTATTTGGAAATTGGAATATTTGATGTAGCTTTTTCTTTTTGAGAAGCCTATGGTCTAAGGATGGTAATCAAGGTTTCTGTAATCTTTCTTGAGAAGTACTCAATATACTAAGTATATTTTCTGAGTTTGTTTCCTGTTTTTGGAATTATGTATAACTTTTTAAATATTTTTGATTACTACATTAATAAATAAAGTCTGCTTTCTCTATTGTCTCCATGTCTACTAAAGTTAGCTTTTATTTCTCTAAGCCTTTACAACTCTTAATTTTTTCAGTGTATTTGATTAAACATTTAGCTAGATTTTGGAATAACAATTAAAAATCTCTTCTAAGCAAATTTTTGTGTTTTTTAAAAAAGTATGATCCTTAAGTTATGAATAGTTTTGCAAGTTAAGCATTGTTTATGGTATATAAAAGTAGATTTAAGGTAATATTCACAGATAAAGACTTTATAGAAAATACAGTGTCCCACTAGGCACAGTGGTATACACCTTTAATCTCAGATTACAAGTTTTAGCCTGGGCAATCCAATGAGACCCTGTCTTAAAAAGATATGAGAGTGTAGTTCAATGCTCCTTGGGTTCAATCCCCAGAACTCTAAGAGACAGAGAAAGGCAGGATGGGAAGGAAAGAAAATATCTATAGCTTTCAGAGAAAACTTTTTTTGAATGCATATTCTCAGGATGGAACTGTGTTGAACACTATAGGGGACAAAATGTAACTGGAGTATACTACAAAGTTTAAAATATGATTCTGTCATCCAAGGTTGGCATTAATAGAGGAGCTAAGGCACGTGTAGTGCACAGGAAAGACACAGCAGCTTAATATTGAGAGGGGAGAAGTGATGCAGTCAGGAGAGGTTCATAGAGAAATTAGGAGCTCAGACTAAGCTTTCATGAAAATGTATAATAGTTAAAGAGAAGCAAGAAATTCAGTTTCAGACAGCAAAGAGCCAGAGTCAGGAAATGTATATGAATTGCATGGGAGCTATTGACACTTTTGTTTATTGTGGTTTGGGGTTGGCTGGGATAGAAAAAAAAAATTGTAAGCTGAATCTGGATGGAAATGATGAAAGTCAAGGATGAGGTTTTATTTGGTAAGCAGGGGAGAGCAGTGGAGAGTTTTTACCGAGGAAGATGAGGTGTGTGATTAGTCCACTTATAAGAACAGCATAGAGTGCATTTGGGGGATGGATATGAGTGGAAAGAAGCTAAGTGACACCCAGTCCAGTAGGGTCTTGAAATAGTCAAGGTGTGAAGCAATTTCAGCCCCTCCTTGGAAAGTAACAGGAAAGAGCCAATGTCAGTGACTATCAAGCAGTACTTAGAATGTCCACCAAGAATCTTGAAGATCTCCCACCTACTTTCTGACATTCCAGTTCTAAAAAGCGTCTAAAACAAAAGCCATACAATGTTGACATCTTACTATGTGTTTTCTTTATTAAACCAAAGAATGACAGTTACTAAAAATATATTTCTCTGGGCAGAAGATGTAGCTCAGTTGTAGAGCATTTGCCTGGCATGTGAGAATCTCTGGGTATGATACCCAGCACTGGAGTCAGGAATATTTCCCACTATCACCCTCAAATATATTCAGATTTCAGTTTCTCAATATTCTTGCAAGAGATTTGACACCTGTAGCAACTAAACATAGTGAACGTAAGCTAATTTCTATCATTGTTTATTTGGTTATATCATAAATAAAAACAGGATGTATGCTGATGATCATATACAACTTAGATTGGACAGTTCTTACGGGTTAGACAGGCAAGTAAGAAACAATTTCAGTATGTAGCGGGAAGCACATACACACGCGTAGAGTGCTCTGAGCAGGAAACATCATAATAGGGTAACCTAAGCAGAAAGTCCTGGATTTCCCTCCCCACTTCCATCTCTGGTACTGGGAACTGAACCGGGGCAGGTTTCAAAAATCCCCTGTGTCTCACTCATAGCATTGCTCCACTGGATGCCTGACCAGAGGTAAGCTCTTTCAAGACTGAAGGATCTGACAGGGTTATTATACTGTTTGCTGACCTCTACAAACAATATTTAATTATAAAAGAGACTTGTATGCAAGAAACTGGATTTATTCTATAGTAACTTTACATGCAAAAAAACAAAATTGGACCTTTTTTTAATACCATACACAAAAATCTAAATGGATGAAAGAACTGAACTTAACTGGATCAAAGAGTTAAATTAAGATCTGACTTTATAAAACACCTAAAAAAAGAGAAAGGCTTCATGACACTGGCCCTTGTAAAGATGTCATAGGTATGACCTCAAAAGTACAGGTAGCAAAAACAAAGACAAATAAGTGTACATCAAACTAAACAGCTTCTGTATAGCAAAGGAAACAGAAGTCAGTCTACAAATTGGGAGCAGATGTTTGCATAATTTATAAGGGGGGTAATTTCTAAAATATATAAGGAACTCATTTGCAAGAAAACATCAGCCAAGAGAGGTGACAGGGCCTACATGAAGGGATACAGGTAAGGAAGAAGTGCAAGCACCCATCAAAGGGGGAGAAGGCGATGGTGCTAAAGAAGAATGACTCATACTGGGAGAAAAGGGGATATTGGGGAAATGAGAAAATGACACAGTCCAAGTGCTACCATAGGGACAGAGGATGAACAAAACACCACGGCCCTTAACCCGTTAGTCATTAAAGGTATGAGTTTTGTTCTTTTCTGAGGCAGTCAGGGACTTACAAGCAATTTTTGCTAAAAAATAGTAACTCTTCACTTGGACCTACACATATCCAATAGGTAACTAACTAAAAGCAGAACAAAACTTGAGCTTTATTTTATGTCTATGTCCTTCATTATCTTAAAACTTGGAGTCAAATTCTTGCTCAGCTCTGCATATGGACATATTAATCAGTTAGAGAGTGTCTATCTAAACTTTGAGAATACAAGGTTGATTAGTGCTTGAATTTACGTAACCTATCTTTTGGCCCTTCAAGGCTGAGGACACCAAGATAAGAGATTTACAGGGACATTCAACTGCCACTGAATGCCCAGAAAGATATCTCTGGTCATTAAAGCTAAGGTCATCTTGGATTCCAGCAGAGCCTCCACAAGACTGAGACTACCTTCAGCTGAGACTGTCACCTCATAGAGACCAAATTTACCCCCAGAAACAATAAGAACACTATCTTGCAAAAGCAGAACTGAGATAAGAATCAACCTGTTTCTAGCCCACCTCAGCTAATCGAGAAGGGCTGGCTTCATTTTCTTGTGAATGGAACCAGTGTGATCCTCTTCATCAGAACTGAAGAAGGTGAAGTCCTTTCTCTTTTTTCTATTTGTAACTGCCTCACAAATTTGTCTATGCCTCACACCAATGCATTCTGAAATTCTTTTTCTGGGATTATCAGTCAAAAACCTACTCCACAGGGCAAGTTGAAGTCTCTATCTCCTCTTTAGGGAACCTTCTTTGAACCCAGTCTGGTGATTAAAACAGTAGGAGAAGAAGAAACTTGAAGATAATATACTAACTTTTCCACAGGCCAAGAGGATATTCATCTTAGATGGAACATCTCTGTGAACTGTAGAATGGGCATTTGGTACATGAGTTTGACATTTAGGGAAGAATAAGGCTTGTCCTGTCATGATTTCTTCCACCTCACACTGAGTCACCACCACTCCTTTGTATTTATGTTGAATGTTTTTATTGCAACTAGAACTTCCACTCATTTGTCCTTACTACTGAATATAGTTGTGATTTTTTATTTGTTGGTCTAATTTTTTAGTTTTTGGTTTTGTGTTGTTTTGTGAGGATCAAACTCAGAGTTCTGAGCATGGTAGGCAAACATTCTACCACTGAATTATACCCTTGCTCCAATATAGTTTTTGTGGTCTTATAGATTTAAAATCAGTTCTCTTTGCCCTCCCTCACAGAGTTTTCTACTGTTTAACCTGCTCACTGATGCTTGTGCCAACCTGATTTACTCATGAATGAAAGAATTTGCTGCATATAGAAGTCCCTGGATTTTTTTGAACAGTGTATTTAATAGATCACAACCAGAAAAGTATTTGTTGTTTGTTAAGATTTTAACTTAAGTGTATATCCTATACTTTTATTTGCTAAATCTGCCAACCCTTCCCATGGAATATCTCCTACTGTGCCCTTTCTTGTGTATGCTACAAATGAGCTTCCTAACATTTTCTTGAAAATTCCTCTGGTCATAGAGTATAGGACATAGGAAAGTTTCTGAGAGATCTGTGATCCTTCTTTCCTGCTCTGTCCCTTTAGAATTTGTCATTTTCTGATATAGTGTGTCCTATAGTTATTTTTCTTGTCTATTAATGCCCTCTCATTAGATTTTTAGTTCCTTGGAGGCAAGATCCCTTTCCTCCATTCTTCTTTATTCCTAAAGTAATGCCTACCACGTGAGAAACTCTCTATAAATACTTAGGTGAGCCAGTTATTTTCTTTCTTTTGGACAACTTTTGATCTGTCACTGTTAGAATGCAGTCTATTTATGGGAGCATGACAGAAATCACAAGTTAAAAATCTCAAAACAGAAACCTTCAATGTAAAATTAAGAATTGAGATTAACTACATCAAAATCACCTATAGATCTTGTTTAAAAGCCCTTCATCCTACCCAACGGCTTCATAATTAATCCCTATGAATAAGGGAGGGAAGATGCAGGGGTAGGGGAGAAGAAGGGAAAAGAAAAAAATAGGAGAAAACAGTGGAAACAAAGCTGTTGTAAATAAGGAGGGGAGGAGAGGTTGAAGGGAGGGGAGGGGATTGGGGAAAAAAGAAAAGTGAAGATATATTATGTATAGGTGTAAATTCCCTATGATGAATGTGATCATTATATCTAATGTGTACCAATAAAATTAATTAAAAATTTTCTATGAGTGAGAACCAAGAATGTGTTTTTGTTTTATACTGCTACTGCTGTTTTAGCTGTTCGGATGTGGCCACTTCAAGGGCTGGCATGTGGGCACTAGGACCGATTCAATACTTCAAATGTAATCTAGGAGGAATGTACATTTTGTGCAACATGCTTTGTATTTCACTGCTTCTTGAAAGCCGAACCTGTGATAAGGCCAGGTATATGTTCTGTGTCAAAGCTGTAGAACAACATATCACTGAAGGAGCTGAGATAGTGTTATAGGTTGAATTGTGTCCCTAAAGGATAATGTTGAAGCCCTAACTCCTGTTACCTCACAATGTGACCTTATTTGGCACATGTAATTCATTAAGATTAGGTGATGCTGGAGTAGGCCAAACCTTCAATTAAATATGATTAGTGTCTATAAGAAGATGATCATGTGACAACACATGCAAAGGAAGAATACCGTGTTAAGGTGGAGACAGAGGAGCCTGGACCAGTGCAGAGGTAAAGTGCTTGCCCGGCATGCATGAAGCCCTTGAGTCCATTCCCAGCACTGAAAAAAAGAGAGACAGAGATTGGAGTACATCTATAAGCCAAGATATACCAAGGATTTCTGGCTATCACCAGAAACTAGGAGAGAAGCAAATATATTCAAAAGTGCCACAATGAAAATTATATAGTATTGCTTTTAAAGGGGACTCAAGTAAATGGAAAGATATATTCATAGATTGGGAAGCTCAATATGAAGATTCAAGTTCTTTCAAAAGATCTACAGAATCAACTGGAATTAATACAGTACAACCAAAATGAAATAAGCAATAACACAATCATAACAGGGGACTTTGACACCTCACTATCACAAAGAGATAATATCAACTAGATAAAAAAATCAAAGAAATAACAGAATTAACCAAACGTGTAAACAAATGGATTTACTAGACCTTTACAGAGTGTACCACCCACGAACATCACAATACATATTCTTCTCAGCTGCACACAAATTATTCTCTAAAATAGACCATATACCAGCCAACAGAACATGTTTAAGTAAATGCAAGGGAATTGAAATTATCCCATGCATATTATCTGACCATAGTGCAATGATATTTGTAAGTATTGAGAAAAGCAATTGGAGAAACTCGATAAACACGTGGAAATTAAATAACAACCTCCTGACCCACCAATGGGTCACAGATGAAATTAAACAATATTTACTATCAAGTAAAAATGCAGATTAAACTTACCAGAACCTGTGGGAGACAATGAGAGCAGTCCTCAGAGGGAAAGTTATAGTGGTGAATTGCAACATCAGGAAAACAGAACAAACACAAATAAATAACCTTATGCTGCCCCTCAAGCTTCTAGAAAAAGAAGAGCAAGTCAAGCCCAAAGCCCAAGGAAGGGAGGAAATTATAAAGATCAGAGCAGAAATTAATGCAATGGAGACTAAAAAGACAATACAAAGCATTAATGAATCAAAGAATTGGTTCTTTGAAAAAATAAAATTTGTAAATCCCTAGCCAACCTGATCAAAAAAAGAAAAGAAAAAAACTCAAATTCATGCAATAAGGAATGAAAAGAATGAAATCTCTACAGATCCTACAGAAATTCAGAAGATCATCAATTCCTAGTTCAAAAATCTTTATGCTTATAGGATGGGAAACACAGAGGAAGTGGACAGATTCCTAGATACATAGGAATTACCAAAGCTGAATCAAGAAGATATAGGAGACCTGGGCTGGCAGAGCAGGCAGTGCCCCACCTCAGCAGCTACCCTCTTCCCTGCCACCACCAGTCCAGTGCCTTCTGTAATTACTGCTCCAGCTGCTGCAGATGCACAAGGTAGGAGGCAAGAAACTCCCACTGACCCACAGAGGGAAGTAGCTTGGGCCCAGGGAAGCAGCACGGGAGCAGTCCCATCTCTGTGGACCTCTCTGTTGGTGGGTGAGGGCTGCTGTGTGTCCCTGTGCTCTATGGTTCTCTGAGTTGGGAGGTGAGGCCTGCCTTCCCTTGACCAACTACCTGAACATCCCAGAGCATTGGCTCCTGTCTGGCCACCACTGAGTTCACTGCTGAGGTCTGCACATTTTCCATCCACGGCCTAGAGACCTTGGTACTGAAGGCCAAAATACCCCTACCATTGCAGTTGTGTCTGAGCTGTACACCCAGCAATTTCCTGAGGGTCCAGGGCCCAGTGGTGCACTGCCCTCTACCATCTTGGGAGAAGTCTGATATCCAGGTAAGTTAAGGTTCCTAGAGTCCTTTGGTGAGCTACCTGGGTAGCTTGTGGCTCAGTACTTTCCATATGACATCCAAAATGACAAGAGATAGGGGCAAAATGCAGTCTCAGAACTCAAATCCACCCAGAACAAGTCCAGGAGACACAGACATAGAAGAACTTGGAAGCCACATACCTGAAATCTCTTAAGAAATAACTCAATCAGGCCATAGAAGAAATCAGGTCAGAAATAATCACCCAAGTAAAAAAAGAAATGACATCAATAATGAAAGAACTGCTCAGCACATCTAAAGAACACACACACACACACACACACACACACACACACACACACACATATAAAGATGAGCATAGAAAAACAATGGAAACATTAAATGAACAATATAAGACAACTAGAATGCATGAAACAGATTCAAAGAGATATCCAGGAAATCAAAACTTCCATTGAAAGCTGGCAAAACCACTTGAATGAAGCTTCAGATACTAAAGACAGTATTGCAGCTAATGATTGTGAAAGGAAGGATCTCTTAACATCAACAAGGATCCAGGAAAAATCAATTGAACAGCTGCAAGATGAGGCAGAGAAATAATGTACAACTAGTAGGAGTCAGTGAAACAGTAGGAGGCAACACAAAAAAATAAAAAGAATATTTGCAGAAATAATAGCAGAAAATTTCCCAAGCATGCAAACAGAATCTGATGTACAGTAAATAGGCATATAGAACTCCTACTAGCCATAACCAAAATAAAACCACACCTAGACATATAATAATCAAGATCCTACATATCCAGCAAACGAACAGAATATTGAAACCTGCTAGAGAAAAGAAACAGATCAACTATAAAGGAAACTCAACAGAATCATGGCAGATTTCTCAACACAAACCATCCAATTGAGAAAAGATTGGAGTGAAGTATTACAGGTCCTGAGACAAAACAGCTTCCAACTCAGATTGTGTATCCTGCAAAACCATCCTTCAAATTTAATGGAGAAATAAAATATTTCCATGACAAAGAAGAACTGAAGAACCTCATGAGTGCTAAACCACGTTTTAAAAAGGTACTAAAAGATATTCTACATGGAGAAAAAAGTGACCACAATCTCAAGAACAACAATAGAGGAACCCTCAAGCAGAGCAAGCAACTAAACAGATAGGAAAAGTAGGAAACCAACAGCAAGTAAATAACATTACAAAGATTAGCAAACATATATCAGTTACAACCATTAATGTAAATGGCCTAAATTCACCAGTCAAAAGAAATAGACTGGCAGAGTGGATTAAGAAATAAAATCCCACAAAAGTGGGATTAAAGATTAAAGTTTCTTTTTGAGTAAAGTGTTTCCCACTTTTTCTAAAAGTTTGAGGTGCAGCATTAGGCTATTTATTTGTTCTCTCTCTGTTTTTCTTATGGGTGAGTTCACCACTATAAATTTCCCTCTGAAAACTGCTTTCATTTCATCCCACAGATTCCAATAAGTTGTGTCTATATTTTTGTTTGTACATATTTTTAAATTTATACTTTAATTTCTTCTGTGACCCAATGTAAACTTCAAACTGAAAACAATCGAAAGAGATAAAAAAGGTCACTAAATACTCATTAGGGGAAAACTGCAAGAGCAAGAGATAACAATCATAAACATGTATGCACCAAATATGGAGCACCAAACTATATAAGACAAATCTTAACAGACATCAAAAACCAAATAATTAATAACACTATTGTAATAGGGGACCTAAACACCCATTTTACACAAAGAGACAGGTCAGCTAGACAAAAAATCAGCAAAAAAAATAATAGATCTGAACCAAATCTGCAAACAAATGGACTTAGTAGATGTATTCAGAATGTTCCAACCTATAACATCAGAATACACATTTTTCTTAGCTGCACATGGGACTTTCTCTAAAATAGACCATATTCTAGCCCATAGAGCATACCTACCTAAATGCAAAAGAATTCAAATTATCCCATGCATATTATCTGACCACAGTACAATGAAATTAGAAATTAATGACAAAAGGAACTCCAAATACTCCATAAACACTTGGAAATTAAACAACAACCTCCTGAACAACCAGTGGATCATAGAAGAAATTAAAGAAGAAGTTGAAAAAATACCGACAAACAAACAAAAATGTAGATACAACTTAACCAGAATCTGTAGGATGCAAGGAAAGCAGTCCTCAGCAGGAAATTTATAGTGGTGAACTCACACATAAGGAAAACAGAGAGAGAACAAATAAATAGCCTAATGCTGCACCTTAAACTTTTAGAAAAAGAACAAGTCCAGCCCAAAGCCCAAAGAAGGAAGGAGATACAAAGATCAGGGCAGAAATGCAATTAATGCAATTGAGATTAAGAAAACCCCACAAAAAATAAATGAATCAGAGTTGGTTGTTTGAAAGAATAAATAAAATTGATGACCCTTAGTCCTTGTCAAAAAAAAAGAACTCAAATTCATGCAATAAGCAATGAAAAGGATGAAATCACTACAGATCCTACAGAAATTCAAAAGACTATTAATACGTACTTTGAAAATCTTTACCCCCATTAGATAGAAAACTCAGAAGAAATAGGCAGATTCCTAGACATGTATGAATTACCAAAGTTGAATGTGGAAGATATAACAACCCTATATCAATTAATGAGATCGAAAATGTGATTAAAAACTTATGATGACCCTTGGACAAAGGTCTTCTATCTAGAGCATACAAAGATGTAAAAAACATGAACCCCTCCAAATTCAAAGACCCAATCCAGAAATGGGCAGCTGAGATGAATACACACTTACAAATAAAAGCGTAAAGATGGCGGCTGGCAGGAGCGGCAGCCATGCTGGCTTTGACTAGATCAGAGTCTAAGAGAGATGGAGGTTTTAAAAATAATTGGACTTGCACGCCGTGCGCGCCTGGAGCCGCGGAGTGACTGCTGCGTGGGACCCCTGGGTGGATGAGCTGTTCGCGTGCTGCGACCAGATTTCTGAGTCAGGGAGGAGCTTGGCCCACGGAGAAACTTCTGGGTGGCCCCCCTGCCTGCAGGGACCCCTGGGCGGGGGAGCTGTTTGTGCACTGCGACCAGATTTCTGAGTTGGGGAGGAGCTCGGCCAACGGAGGAATATCTCTGCTGTCCCTCTGCCTGTAGGGACCCCTGGGCGGGGGAGCAGTTTGCACATCCTGACGGGATTTCTGAGTTGGGGAGGAGCTCGGCCCACGGAGGAACATCTGTGCAGCCCCTCTGCCTGCAGGGACCCCTGGGCGGGGGAGCAGTTTGCACGCCCCAATGGGATTTCTGACTCGGGGAGGAGCTCGGCCCACAGAGGAACATCTGTGCAGCCCCTCTGCCTGCAGGGATCCCTGGGCGGGGGAGCTGTTTGTGCGTCCCGACCGGATTTCTGAGTCGGGGAGGTGCTCGGCCCACAGAGGAACATCTGGGTGGCCCCTTTGCCTGCACGGACCCCTGGGCCGGTGAGCTGTTTACACACCCTGGTCAGGTCTCTGGTTAGGGAGTAGCTCAGCCCACAAAGCAGCATCTGAGCAGCCGTTTGAGTGGAACTCTTAGCAGAAAGCTTAAGGGGCATTCCCCCAAAGAGAAGGAGCCATTGGACCAGCCTTTGCAACAGACCTTTGCCTGGTGAACTGCCTGGGTAATTTATAGCTCAATAGTTTGAATCTGATATCCAAAAATGGGAAGACAGAAGAACAAAATAGTCTCAGAACTCAACCCCACCCAGAGCAAGTCCTGGATGCGAGGATATAGGGGAACTAGGAAGCCACATACCTACAAGTTCTGAAACGATTGCATTTGAAATAAAGAAACAACTCCATCAGGCCATAGAAGAGATTAAAGCAGAAATAAGCCACATACCTGCAATTTATGAAACGATTACATCCGAAGTAATGAAACAACTCCATCAGGCCATAGAACAGATTAAAGCAGAAATTAGTCACATACCTGCAATCTCAGAAATGATCACATCCAAAGTAAAGAAACAACTCCATCAGGCCACAAAAGAGATCAAAGTAGAAATAATCTCTCAGACAAAAAATGAACTGAAAACCATAATGGAAGAAATGTTCAGCACACACAGAGAAGAAATAGATAAAAGAATAGAAGAAAATAGGAAAAAAATGGAAAGGTTACAAGAGCAATTTAGGAATGAATTACCACGAATGAAACAGATCCAAGGAGATTGCCAGGAATTGAAAACTTCCATTGAAAGCTGGCAAAACCGCTTAAATGAAGCCGAAGATAGAATTTCAGATCTTGAAGACAGCATGGCAGCTAATGAGAGTGAAAGAAAGGATCTCATAAAGTCATCAAGGATCCAAGAAAAATCAATCCAACAGCTGCAAGATGAGGCCAAAAGAAATAATATTCGAGTTATGGGAGTGAGTGAAACAGCAGGAGACAACACAAATGATATAAAAAGAATATTTGCTGAAATAATAGCAGAAAATTTCCCAAACAAGCTAAAAAATACTGAAGTTCAGTTAAGCGAAGCATATAGAACACCAATGATCCAAAACCCAAAGAAAAACATGCACAGGCATATAATAATCAAGATCCCAGACATCCAGCAAAACAACACAATATTAAAAGCTGCTAGAGAAAAGAAACAGATCACCTATAAAGGAAAGCCCATCAAAATCACAGCAGACTTCTCAACGGAATCCATGAAATCAAGAAGAGCTTGGAGTGAGATATTACAGATTCTGAGACAAAACAACTTCGAACCCAGACTGATGTATCCTGCAAAACTATCCTTCAAATTCAATGGAGAAACAAAATATTTCCACGACAAAGAACAACTGAAGAACTTCATGAGTGCCAAACCAGCATTGCAAAAAGCCCTAAAAGATTCTAGACAGAGAAAAAAGTGACCACAATCTCAAGAACAACAATAGAAAGAAACACTCAAACAGAACAAGTAAACAGATAGTGAAAGTAGGAAAACAACAACAAGTAAATAACATGACTAGAATAAGCCAACATATAACCATTATAACCATTAATGTTAATGGCCTCAATTCACTAGTCAAAAGGGAAAGATTGGCAGAGTGGATTAAGGAACACAATCCAACAATATGCTCTATACAGGAAACACATTTTACTCCAAAAGAAATCCACAGGCTGAAAGTTAAAGGATGGAAAACAATTCTCCATGCAACAGGTCCCCAGAAAAAAGCAGGGGTAGCTATTATGTTTGCAGACAATGTAAACTTCAAGCCAAAAACAATCAAAAGAGGTAAAGAAGGCCATTACATACTAGCTAGGGGAAAGCTGCAACAGGAAGAGATAACAATCCTAAACATTTATGCACCAAATAATGGAACACCTAACTTTACAAGTCAAATCTTAACAGACGTGAAAAATCAAATAACTAATAACACTATTGTAATAGGGAACACAAACACCCCTCTGACGCAAAGAGACAGGTCAACTGGACAGAAACTCAGCAAAGAAATAACAGACCTGAACCAAAAGTGTGAACAAATGGACTTAGTAGATGTATACAGAGTGTTCCACCCCACAACATCAGAATACACATTTTTCTCAGCTGCACATGGGTCTTTCTCTAAAATTGACCATATTCTAGCCCATAGAGCATATCTATCTAAATGCAAAAGAATTGAAGTTATCCCATGCACATTATCAGACCACAGTGCAATGAAATTGGAAATTAATGACAAAGAGAACTCCAAAACCACATAAACACGTGGAAATTAGACAACAACCTCCTGAATAACCAATGGGTCACACAGAAGTTAAAGAAGAAATTAAAAAATACCTACAAATAAATGAAAACGCAAGTACAACCTACCGGAATCTGTGGGATGCAATGAAAGCAGTCCTTAGAGGGAAATTTATAGCAATGAAATCATATACAAAGAAAATAGGAAGAGAGCAAATAAATAGCCTAACACTACACCTCAAACTCTTAGAAAAGGAGCAACAAGCCAAACCAAAAGCCCAAAGAAGAGAGGAGATTATAAAACTCAGGGCAGAAATTAATGCAATTCAGATGAAGAAAACTCTACAAAAAATTAGTGAATCAAAGAGTTGGTTTTTCGAAAGAATAAATAAAATTGATAAACCCCTAGCCAACCTTATCAAAAAAAAGAAGGGAAACATCTCAAATTCATGCAATAAGGAATGAAAAGGATGAAATCACTACAGATCCCACAGAAATCCAAAAGATCATTAATACCTACTTTGAAAATCTTTACTCCCATAGGATAGAAAATACAGAAGAAATGGACAGATTCCTAGAAAGGTACAAATTGCCAAAATTGAATCAGGAAGACGTAAAAATCCTGAACAACCCAATATCAATTAATGAGATTGAAAACTTCATTAAAAACTTACTAACAAAGAAAAGCCCAGGCCCTAATGGATTCACAGCAGAATTCTATAAAACATTCAGAGAAGATTTAATGCCGACACTCCTCAAACTCTTCAATGAAATCGAAAAGGAAGCAACTCTCCCTAACACATTTCTGGAGACAAGTATTATACTGATACCAAAACCAGAGGACAACCCAACCAAGAAAGAGAACTATAGACCAATATCTCTAATGAACATAGATGCAAAGATACTCAACAAAATACTAGCAAATAGAATACAGCGAATCATAAGAAAAATTATACACCATGACCAGGTTGGATATATTCCAGGAATGCAGGGATGGTTCAATATTCGCAAATCAATTAATGTAATACATCATACCAATACAGCCAAAGACAAAAACCACATGAACATCTCAATAGAAACAGAAAAGGCTTTCGATAAAGTCCAACATGCATTCATGTTAAAAACCTTAGAAAAAATAGGAATAGATGGCCTATACCTCAATCTGATCAAAGCCATCTATGACAAACCAACAGCCAACATCATACTAAATGGACATAAACTCAAAACTTTCACTTTAAAGTCCGGAACAAGACAAGGATGTCCATTGTCACCATTCCTATTCAACATAGTTCTGGAAGCACTAGCCAGAGCAATCAGACAAGAGAGAGAAATAAAAGGAATAAGGATAGGAAAGGAAGAAGTCAAACTATCACTGTTTGCAGATGACATGATACTATATATGGAGGACCCCAAAAACTCCACAAGAAAACTCCTGGAATTAATTGACAAATTCAGCAGCATAGCCGGATACAAAGTCAACACCCAAAAATCAATAGCATTCCTATACACGAACAACAAACAGACTGAGAGAGAAATTGAGGAAACCATACCTTTTACAATAGCAACCAAGAAACTGAAATACTTAGGAATCAATCTAACAAAGAATGTGAAAGATTTATTCAGTGAAAACTACAGTACTCTGAAAAAGGAGATTGAAGAGGATTTCAATAAATGGAAAAACATACCCTGCTCATGGTTAGGAAGAACTAACATTGTAAAAATGGCCATACTACCAAAACTGGTGTACAGATTCAATGCAATTCCCATTAAACTACCATTAGCATACCTCACAGATCTAGAGAAAATATGCCTTAAATTCATCTGGAACCAGAAGAGACCCAGAATAGCAAAAGCAATCATGGGCAACAAGGACAAATCAGGTGGAGTCACAATCCCTGAACTGAAATTACACTACAAAGCTACTGTAATAAAATCAACCTGGTACTGGCTAAAAAACAGACCTGAGGATCAATGGAACAGACTGGAAGATGCAACCACAACGAAAAACACACTCAGCCACCTAATACTTGACAAAGGGGCCAACCAAACTCACTGGAAAAAAGATGACCTGTTTAATAAATGGTGCTGGAAAAACTGGCTTGCCTCTTGCCAAACACTGAAAATAGACCCAAGTCTATCACCATGCACCAAACTCAGGTCAAAATGGATCACAGCTCTCAACATTAAAATAGAAACTCTAAACCTATTGGAATGGAAAGTCGGTAAAAATCTTGAAGACATAGGAGTAGGCAGAGAGTTCATGAACAAAAATGAAACTGCAAGGGAAACACTTCAAAGAATTAATAACTGGGACCTCATCCTACTGAAAAGTTTTTGCACTTCTAAAGAAATCAGGGCTGGAGGTACAGCTTAGTGGGCTAACTGCTTGCCGCCGAGCGCTAGGGCCCTGAGTTCGATCCCCGGTCCCGGAAAAAAAAAAAAAAAAAAAGAAATCACCAGCAAAGTAAAAAGAAAACCCACAAATTGGGAAAAACTCCTCGCTGGCTGTCCCTCAGACAAAGGTCTTCTATCTAGAATATACAAAGAATTAAAAAACATGTAGCTGTCCAAATTCAAAGACCCAATCCAGAAATGGGCATCTGATATGAATGCACACTTCTCAGATAAAGAAGTACAAATGGCAAATAAATATATGAGAAAATGTTCCACATCTTTTGCCATTCGAGAAATGCGAATAAAAGCAACATTGAGATTTCATCTCACCCCAGTAATACTGGCCAGTATGAAAAAATCATCCAATAACAAATGCTGGCGAGGCTGTGGAGAAATAGGGACTCTGTTACACTGCTGGTGGGATTGCAGACTGGTGCAACCACTGTGGAGAGCCGTCTGGAGATTTCTCAGCAAACTAGGTCTAGAGGTTCCACTCAAACCAGCTATTCCCTTTCTGGGTATTTTCCCAGAAGATCTGAAAACATCATATCACTCTGATATATGTGCACCCATGTTTATAGCAGCACAATTTGTAATAGCTAAATTGTGGAAGCAACCCAAATGTCCATCCACAGAGGAGTGGATTAAAAAGCTGTGGCATTTTTATATAATGGGATGTTACTCAGCTATAAAGAGGGACATATTTGGGGCCTTTGTAGGCAAATGGTCAGAATTAGACACCATACTCATAAGTAAATCAGAGGTACATGTGCAAGCACCGTAGTGTATCATTGGTGTAAGAATCTGAGGGTGGGAATATAATCTAAGAGACATGGAGGAAATCTGTTCAAAAATGGAGAACAGATGGGATGACGGAAAGGAGAAAAGAAAGAGGCAAAAATGTATGTATGTTTGTACGTATATACATATGTGCAGGATGGCTAACATGGTTCTACTATTGTCTTATGTCATTTGATGGCAAGGAATAGTTGATGACTGGTTGTTTGATCAATCTTGTATGTCTATGTGTGTTTTCCTGAGCATACACTTTGAAGATATCAATATGCAGTGCAACAACTATTGTTGGCTTCCTGTTGCTTTGTCTGTAATCCAATTCTGATTATAGTGTTATTGTGCTACTTTGTGTCTCTTTGTTAATGCTTTCTGCTTTTTTTTTGTTTTTTTTTGTTTTGTTTGTTTTTTTGGTTTTTTTTGTTGTTGTTGTTGATGATGTAATTCTTTTTCTTTCACACTTTAAAAAGAAAAAATTATATAAAAAAACAAAAAAGGAAGGAAGGGATAGTTATCTATGTATGTAAGTAAGTATGTACGTATATGCAGCATATCTAACATTGTTGTACTACGGACTTAGGTCACTTTATTGTAAAGAATAGTTGATGATTATTTGTTTAATCAATTTTGCATGTCTATATCTCTTTTCCTGAGTATACACTTCGAAGTTATCAATATGTAATGCAACAGCCATTGTTGATTCCCTGTCACCTTGTCTGTAACTCAGTTTTTATTGTACTATTCTTATGCTACTTTGTGTCTGTTTGTTAATATGTTTTTGTTTCTTTATTTTTAAAATAAAAGTGAAAAAAAAAGAATACACACTTCTCAGATGAAGAAATACAAATGGTAAATAAATATATGAGAAAATATTCTACATATTTAGTCATTTGAGAAATGCAAATTAAAAACAACACTGAGATTTCATCTCACCCCAGTAAGACTGGCCAGCATTAAGAAATCAACCAATAACAAATGCTGGTGAGGCTGTGGAGAAATAGGAACTCTTTTCCCCTGCTGGTGGGAATGCAGTCTGGTGAAACCACTGGAGATCTGTGTGGAGATTCCTCAGCAAACTAGGTCTCGAGGTCACATACAACTCAGCTATTCCCCTTCTGGGTACTTTCCCAGATCTCAAAACATCATATCACCATTATATATATGCACCTATGTTTATAGCAGCACAATTTGTAATAGCTAAATCATGGAAGCAACCCAAATGTCCATCCAGTGAGGACTGGATAAAAAAAACTGTGGCATTTTTATACAATGGAATATTACTGAGCTATAAAGAAAGACAAACGAGGCTTTTATAGGCAAACGGTCACAATGAGAGACATAATCATAAGTGAAATAAATCAGATGTGCATGTGCAAGCAATGTATTGTATCACTAGTGTAAGAACCTGAAAGTGGGAATATAAATTAGGAGGTATGAAAGGAAACTGCTCAAAAGTAAAGAGCAAGTGGGATGAGGGGAAGGAGAAAAGGAAGAAAGGGATAACTATGTATGTACGTACGTATGTATGTATGTATGTATATATAGGATGGCTAACATGGTTGCATTATTGACTTATGTCACTTTATTGTAAAGAACAGTTAATGATTAACTGGTTGATCAATCTTGTATGTCTGTATGTGTTTTCCTGAGCATACACTTTGAAGTTATCAATATGTAATGCAAAAAAAAAACTTATGATGAAGAAAAGCCCAGGTCCTGGTGGGTTCACAGCAGAATTGTATAAAAAAAATTCAGAGAAGATTTAATGCCAATACTCCTCAAACTCTTCAGTGAAATTGAAAAGGAAGCAACTCTCCCTAACTCATTTCTGCAAGCAAGTATTATACTGATACCAAAACCTGAGAAAGACCCAACCAACAAAGAGAACTACAGACCAGTCTCCCTGATGAACATAGCTGCAAAGGTAGTCAATATAATACTAGCAAGTAGAATGCAGGAAATCATCAAGAAAATCATACACTATGACCAAGATGGACTCATTCCAGGAATGCAGGGATAGTTCACTATTTGCAAGTCAGTTAATGTAATACACCATATTAATGCAGCCAAAGAAAAAACCACACGATCATCTTAATAGATACAGAAAAGCTTTTGAAAAAGTTAACACACATTCATAATAAAAACCCTACAGAAAATAGGAATACATGGCTTTTACTGCAACCTGATCAAAGCCATATATGACAAACCAATAGCCAATATCATACTAAATGGACAAAAACTAAAAGCTTTCACTATAAAGTCAGAAACAAGACAAAGATATTCACTGTCACCACTCCTATTCAACATGGTTCTGGAAGCATTAGCCAGAGCAATTAGACAAGACAGAGAAATTAAAGGAATAAGGTTAGGAAAGAAACAAGTAAGTTATCAGTATTTGCAGATGACATGATACTTTATCTGGAAGACCCCAAAAACTCCACAAGAAGACTTCTTGAAGTAACTGACAAATTCAATAGTGTAGCTGGATACAAAGTCAACACTCAAAAATCAACAGCATTCCTGTACACAAACAACAAACAGACTGAGAAATCAAGGAAGCCATACCTTTCCCAATAGCATCCAAGAAATTGAAATGTATAGGAATCAATCTAACAAAAGAAATAAAAGATCTATTCAATGAAAACTACAGTACCCCGAGAAAAGAGATTGAAGAGGACTTCAGTAAATGGAAAAATACTCCTTGCTCATAGATAGGAAGAACCAACATTGTGAAAATGGCCATACCACCAAAATTGTTGTACAGATTCAGTGCAATTCCCATTAAAATACCATTAGCGTACCTCACGGATCTATAGAAATCATTCTTTAAATTCATCTGGAACCAGAAGAGACCCAGAATAGCAAAAACAATCCTGGGCAACAAAGACAAGTGAGGTGGAAGCACATTACATGACCTGAAATTATACTACAAAGCTACTGTAATAAAATCAACATGGTACAGACTAAAAAACGTCCCTGAGGATCAGTGGAACAGAAAACAGCCACAACCACAAATACACTGAGCCACTAATCTTTGACAAAGGGGCCAAACAAACTCGCTGGAAGAAAGATAGCCCCTTCAATAAATGGTGCTGCTAAAACTGGCTTGCCACATGGCGAAGACTGAAACTAGACCCAAGTCTGTTACCATTCACCTAACTGAGGTCTAAATTGATCACAGATCTCAATATTAAAACAGAAACACTAAATCTAATGGAAAACAATGTAGGTAAAAATCTTGAAGACATAAGGGTAGGCAGAGAGCTCATAAACAAAAACCAAACTGCGTGGGAAATACTTCAAAGAATCAACAACTGGGATTTCATCTTACTGAAAAGTTTTTGCACATCAAAAGAAATCACCAACAGGGTGAAAAGAAAACCCAGGAACTGGGAAAAAATTTTAGCCAACTATCCCTCAGGCAAAGGACTCCTGTCTAGAACATATAAAGAATTTTTAAAAAATCAGGTTCCCCAAATTCAAAGACCCAACACAAAAATGGGCATCTGAGATGAATACACAAATATCCCTCAGGCAAAGGACTCCTGTCTAGAGCATATAAAGAATTTTTTAAAAATCAGGCCCCCCAAATTCAAAGACCCAACACAAAAATGGGCATCTGAGATGAATACACAAATATCCCTCAGACGAAGGACTCCTGTCTAGAACATATAAAGAATTTTTAAAAAATCATGCCCCCCAAATTCAAAGACCCAACACAAAAATGGGCATCTGAGATGAATACACAATTCTTACATGAAGAAATACAAGTAGCAAATAAATACATGAAGAAATATTCAACATCATTAGTCATTTGAGAAATGCAAATTAAAATAATGTTGAAATTTCATTCACCCCAGTAAGAATGTCTATCATCAAGAAATCTACCCATAACAAATGCTGGCCAGGATGTGGAGAAATAGGAATTCTTTTCCACTGTTGGTGGGAATGCAGACTGGTGAAAGTACTGTGGAAATCAGTTTGGAGATTCCTCAGCAAACTAGGTCTAGAGGTCCCATTCAATCCAGCTATTCCCCTTCTGGATATTTTCCCAGAAGACCTGAAAACATCGTATCACAGCGATATATATGCACCCATGTATATAGCAGCACAATTTAAAAGCTAAATCATGGAAGCAAATGTCCATTCACTGAGGACTGGAAAAAATTGTGGCATTTTTATACAATGGAATATTACTCAGCTGTAAGGAAAGATAAACTGGAGGTTTTTCTAGGTAAATGGTCGCAACTAGAGACCATACTCATTAGTAAAATAAATCACTTTCAGATGTGTAAGCAACGTATTGTCTCACTAGTGTAAGAACCTAAAAGAGTGAATAAAAATTAGGAGATATGTTAAACATTGTGAAACGAAAGGAAACGGCTCAAAAGTAAAGAGCTACTGAGATGAAGGAAAAGAAAAAATAAAGAAGGGGAAAATTATATGTGTATATGCAGGATAGCTAACATAGTTGTACTACTGACTTCTATTGCTTTATTGAAAGGAATAGTTAATGATTAATTATTTGATCAATCTTCAATGTCTATATTTGTTTTCCTGAGTAACCACTTCGAAGTTATCAATAGGTAATACAACAACCTTGTTAGTTCTCTGTCACATTGTCTGTAATTTAGTATTGCTTGTACTATTCTTGTGCTACTTTGTAAATGGCTGTTTGTTAATATGTTTTTGTTCTTTTACTTTTAAAAATAAAATAATTTAAAAAGAAGATATAAATATCCTGAATAATTCAGTATCAGCCAATGAAATTGAAAATATAATAAAAACCTTACCAACAAAGGAAGGTTCATATCCTGATGTATTCACAGCTGAAATCTATAAGAAATTTAGACAAGATTTAACACCAGTTCTTCTCAAAATTTTTAATGACATTGAGAGGGAAGGAATTCTTCCTAACTCATTCCTGCAGGAAAGTATTACCCTGACACCAAAACTGGAGAAAGACCCAATCAGAAAAGAACTACAGGCCAATTTTCCTACCCACTTTTGTCTGTAGGCCTATACCCAGGCTCAAATTGCAGAAGTCTGCTATTTTGGTGCCTCTAATTTTTCGTTGTTTTTGGTGGACCATCATGTTTTGTTGTTTGATTTTTTGAGACACGGTCTTGCTATGTTTTAAAGCTGTCCTTTAACTCTTGACAATCCTCTTGCCTCAGCCTCCCAAGTGCTGGGGCTGTAAGTATGTGCCACCACACCTGGTTGGACTATCATTCTTAACTGTCATCATTTTGTTGCCATGCTTGTCTCATAAGTCTTCAATTAACACTTGGTTTAATGAAAATTTTGTGAAGCTGCTTGCAAGAGGTCATGACTTGAGACAGAAATTCACTGGGATAAAATCACTGAGTGCTGTGTTGCCAGTGCTCCACAAGGAGGCTATATCAAGAAGTACTCATTTGAGAAGAATACTATTACTGGACATGAAATTTTGTGACCATTGGTTCTACAGGAAATGGATTCACAAGGATTCAGGCAAGAATTTTGGGTTTGGAGAGGAATGGTGATGTTCTGGAAGAAGATGACATGACAGTATTTGAAGTAAATGTAGATTGTTGTACATGAATAAATGTAGATCACTGTATATGAAAAGAAAAGATATCCTTTCAAAATAAGCCCTATTGCATCTTTTGGGGCAAAAATTAATGAGACCTAGCTGGGTCTATAATCTCAGCACTCTGGAGGCTGAGGCAGGAGGATTGCTGTGAGTTTGGGGGACAGCCTGGGGTACATAGTTCAAGGGCGGCCTGCTGAACTACTTGGTAAATACTTATCTCAAAAAACCCGAAATTTAATGAGACCTGTTTTTATTTGGGGGGGAATACGGTACTATAATTGGGGCCATTAGGCTGCTCCCTTTCGCTCACCTATACCGGGGCAGTGCCTCAGGGCCACCCTCCTTAACCTTTGTCGTAAAGATTTCTACACAGAGGAAGTGATAAGAAAATCAAAGATCCTCCAAGCCTGCCCTGGGAAATTCCAACATTCCAAACCAGGACATATGTGCATCAAAACTTCCAGCATGACCTGCAGTGACCTTTCTTCACGTGGAGCTCACTGAAGGCTCATGCATTTGGACTGCATCTCATATGTCCAATTATAATAGAGTGAGTTATGGGAGAGGACATTTGCAGCAGATGTAGCTGACATGACTCAGAATCTTGTCAATCACATTGTTACCTTTGCTCTGGAAGAAGCCAATGGGAGTGCCCCAGAACCAACACATTTTAAACCCCTAAGCCCTATGTCCCCAGCACTCATGCCATTTCCTTTCTCTTTTTTTTTTTTGTCATTTTTTTATTTTAAAGGTTTAAAAAACTAACAAAACAACAATGAAGACAAAGTCAAAACAATATAAAAACAACAAAGTGATACAGGACCTCAAAACAAAATGATAGGACTCAACAACAGTTGCTACATTACACACTGTTATCTTCAATGAAGTTACTCAGTCCACCAGACATAAGAATGTAAGATTGAGCAAAGACAGTAGTAAGTAATAAAAAAAATTGGAAATGATACACAGCTTGACCATACACTATGGTAGGAGTTCAACAATGGTTCTTACACTGCATATTGTTGTTTTCAGATCAGTCATTCTGATTATCAAATTCAAGCATGCAAAATTGGTCAAGAAAAAAGAATATTTTAAGCATTGACTGTTCCTTTCAATAAACCACAAACATCAGCAATACACCTATACCAGATATCCTTGTGTATACATATAAATTTTGTTTTTCATTTTAAAGAGAAAAGAAAAAAAGCTAAAACAACAAAAAGAAATACACAAAACAGCATGGAGAAAAATAAAAATGATAAATAATTTCAAAGAAAGGTAATAGGATATTAACAATGGTTGTTATATTGCATAATGTTATCTTCAAAATGATAGCACAGATAACCAGATATAAGCATGTAAGACTGATCACTCAATTACACATCATCAGTTCCTTTCAATAAGCCATCAAATATCAGTAGTATCTATTCAAAGAGAAAGTAGGTGGAAGTCTTGAAGACATAGGGATAGGCAGAGAGCTCATGAACAAAAACCAGACTGCATGGGAAATACTTCAAAGAATCAACAACTGGGATTTCATCTTACTGAAAAGTTTTTGCACATCAAAAGAAATCACCAACAGGGTGAAAAGAAAACCCACGACCTGGGAAAAAATTTTAGCCAACTGTCCCTCAGACAAAGGACTCCTGTCTAGAACATATAAGGAATTTTTTTAAAAATCAGGCCCCCAAAATTCAAAGACTCAATACAAAAATGGGCATCTGAGATGAATACACAATTCTTGCATGAAGAAATACAAATGGCAAATAAATACATGAAAAAATGTTCAACATCATTAGTCATTCAAGAAATGCAAATTAAAGCAACACTGAGATTCCATCTCACCCCAGAAAGAATGGCTGTCATCAAGAAATCAACCCATAACAAATGCTGGAGGGACTGTGGGGAGAAAGGAACTCTTCTCCACTGTTGGTGGGAGTGTAGACTGGTGAAACCACTGTGGAAATCAGTCTGGAGATTCCTTAGTAAACTAGGATTAGAGGTCCCATTCAATTTAGCTATTCCTCTCCTGGGTATTTTTCCGGACAAAACACCATACCATAGTGCACCCATGTTTATATCAGCGCAATTTGTAATAGCTAAATCTTGGAAACAATCCAAATGCCCTCTCACTGAGGAATGGATAAAAAAGATGTGGTATTTTTATACAATGGAATATTACTCAGCTATAAATAAAGATAAACTAGACACTTTATACGTAAATGGATGCCACTGGAGACCATACTCATTAGTGAAATAAATCAGTTTTACATGTGTAAACATCATATTTCCTCCTTACTATAAGAATCTGAAAGATACAATAGATATGATGAAAGCCATTTCCTTTCTTAAGCACAAGCCCACTCACTCTGAGCGTACTATTGCCTTAATAAACTTTGCTGCTTTCTCCTCGCCATCATGTGCCACATCCAGTCTTTGTTCACTGTGCACAAGAACTTAGGAACCTGTCTGAGATCCAACCATCTATAGTACAAAATCATGGGCAAGGTTATTCCATTCATTTTATGTAGCTAATGCAATACTGATATGAAAACAAAGTGAGTTCAGTAAATGTAAAGTGAATATGAGCTACATAAAACTGAGCCAACAATGAGTACTTGCATGGTTAAGATGAAAATCCCTTGCTAAAAATAGATAAAAGTTTGTTCTACTCTGCCTACATTGTGATAGTAGAACTGTGGCTGTATTTTACTAGTGAACCACAATTTTTGCCCTGAAGAAATAAAACTATTTCTTCATTTTGTCCACTTCCTTTAAAATAATTATCCTAATATTGTTTGATTTTGGGGAGCTTGCCTCTTGGTTTCTGGGTTCTTCTTTTCTGGAATAAAGAATTGAACTAAACAAGCAAAAATGGTGACAAAGTTTGCCTGAAAAGTGAAGACGAAGGATGAGGAATAATCTGGCTCTGCAAGTGAACTTGGGATAAAAAGAGCAGAAAAGTAAAAGCATAAATGAAAATGCACTGTCTTAGTTTTCTCATTGCTGAGACAAAATACCTGACACCCAAAGTTAAAGGGGCAAAGGTTTGTTTAGCTTATAGTTTGTGAAGGTTTCAGTCCATAATCAACTGGCTCCAAGTTAGGGTGGCATGGCAGAGGGGCACCATTCGTGGCTGCAGAAAGCAGCAAAAGCACTGGGGGAGGTGCCTCCTTCTGTCCCAGCTCTGAGGATAGGTGTGGCATTCACATCTTTATTCTCAGCCAGAACTGTGCCAAACCAACGAAGGGACGGATTCATTACTCACACACCTTTACTCCCAGAATCTTACACTCTGGGTTGAGCTACCTCTGAAGGAGACCCATATAAGAGTATATGAGGCTTTGGCGGGACATCTAGACAAAAATCATAACATATATCTTGCAGGACACAGGATGGGCTTCTGTGAAGGAAAGCTACATTACATACTTTCAGTGGTATCCTGTCTCTTTATTTAGTCCACAGTCTAAAATCCAGTTTTTAGACAGAGTGTATAGCAGTTTAGGTCATCTCTGGAATATAGGAAATACAGGGCATTAAAAAATGGATCCCAGGTGGGTGGTTTCTGTCTCATCATCTTTTTTTTTGAGACAGTGTCTCTGTGTAGTTCAGGCTGGCCTTGGACTCATGGCAATCCTTTTGTCTCAGCCTCCTGAGTGCTGGGATTATAGGCATGTGCCTGGTGATGCCATGTGCCTGGTGATGTCTCTTAGTCTTTTCACTCATGTTCTCAGAGTGAGATCACTCTGTGGGTTTAGGAGACTCCTCAGGAATCCAAGATACTGTGTGCACTGAGAAGGACCTTACTCCTTGGCAAGCTGCCACGGGTAAGGGACAAGGGAACAGAATCAAACTAGTGGAGTGACATTGGTGTGGTCCCTTACCAGTGGTGTCAGAAGGCCATTTTAATCAGATCTCAGGACTGTCTGCAACTGAACTTTTGAACAGGTCAGCAGATATGGCTATGGCTCTATCCTACTTGAACTGACCTTTGAAACTCTTTTTTTCTGGATTGAACATAGGGCCTTTATATTAAGCTCTTCTTATTGTTTGATATGATGTTGTACTAAGTCAGTCTGCCTGCCTCAGCCTCCTAGAGTGCAGGGATTACAGGTATATACCTTTTTGCCTTGTGATCTTTGAAACATTTTTTATCTCTACAGACCATCTGAACAATTAGTCCCCTTTTCCAAAGGGCCCAGAAACTCAGAGCAAAACCAATTAATTACTTTTCTCGTCACTGAGACAAAATACATGACACCCACAAGTTAAAGGAGGAAACGTTTATTTCAGCACAATTTGTAGAGGTTTCAGTCCATAATCAGCTGGCTCCAAGGTAGAGTGGCACATGGCAGAGGGGCATCACAGAGGAGAAATGGTCCATGGCAGGGCAGGCAGAGAAAAGCAGCAGGCAGCAAGTAGCAGCAGGAAACCTCCCTTACCCTATTATCCCATTCAGGCCGTAAACCTTTTGTGGAAGCCACCCACACTCAGAATTATGCTAATCAATCAGCATATTAGTTTAGTTATCACATTACATTACCACATGCAGAACTATGCTAATCAATCAGAATATGAGTTTAGTTATTACACCCTTAGTTCATATTCAACACCATTAATCCAGCCACCTCTGACAAGCGCATGAGGTTTTGGGGAGACATATACATACAAACCATAACAGCATCCAATTTTGTAAGACAGCTTAACATTTGCCAGCACCAACCATAATTCTTGACTCACAAGTGATATAATTTCTGGCCACTGTGCGATTTTCTTTTTCCTTCCTTCCTTCCTTCCTTCCTTCCTTCCTTCCTTCCTTCCTTCCTTCCTCCCTCCCTCCCTCCCTCCC